>JAYXIM010022840.1:0-125605 GCA_037575425.1 Anastrepha fraterculus
AATCTTCGCGGGATGAGTCTTCTTAATATCGCCTATAAGGTTCTAACGAGCGTATTGTGTGAAAGGCTGAAGCCCACCATCAACCAACTGATTGGGCCTTATCAGTGTGACTTTAGACAAGGAAAGTCTACAATCGATCAGATAGTCACAATACGCCAAATCTTGGAAAAAACCCATGAAAGGAGAATCGACACCCACCATCTTTTCGGGCTAATACCAGCAGCGCCATCAGAATTGGGAATGACCTCTTCGAGCCGTTTGATACCAAACGAGGTTTCAGACAGGGTGGCTCGCTATCGTGTGACTTCTTTAACCTGATGTTGGAGAGCATCGTACGAGCCGCAGAACTTAATCGCTCAGGCACAATATTTTATAACAGCGCTCAATTGTTGGCTTATACCGATGACATTGAAGTCATCGGCCTTAACAACCCCGCTGTTAGTTCTGCCTTCTCCAAACTGGATAAAGCAGCAAAGCGAATGGGCCTGGTGGTGAACGAGGATAACACGAAGTACCTCCTGTCATCAAACAAAAACAGTCGACGCACTCACGAATCGGCACCCACGTCACTGTTGGCAGATATGATTTCGAGGTTGTACTTTGTTTATCCAGCATTATTTATATATAACACCAATAAATCAGCCTGGAAATCCAACGGAGAATCTCTCTTGCCAACAAATGCTACGTTGGACTAAGTAGGCTACTGAGTACTAAAGTCCTCTCTCGACGATCAAAACTAACCCTCTACAAGGCTCTCACCATGCCGTCCAAAAGCGTAGACGATGACAACATCCGATGAAGCGACGCTTGGAGTGTTTGATAGAAAGATTCTGCGCAAGATTTTTGGACCTTTGTACTTTGGCAACGGCGAATATCGCAGGCCATGGAACGATGAGCTGTATGAGCTTTGCGACGAATTAGACATAGCGCCGCGATTAAAGATCCAGCGGCTACGTAAGCTGGGTCATGTCGTCTAGTGGTAGCAGAGGAAAAGGAAGGCCTTTGCTTTGGAGACCACCGTTGGAGAAGAACTTGCCTTCACTTGGTTTGTCGCACTGGCGTCGGCTAGCACAAGAAAGAAACGACTGGCGCGCTTTGTTAAACTCGGCCAAAATCGCGTGAACGGTTATCGCACCAATCAAGAAGAAAACGAAGAACAGTTTGAGACACAATTGCACTAGTGGAGCTGATTGTATTCACCTAAAGATGGGGTTGGCTTACGAACATATGGAAATGGACCAAATGGAATAGTTTCTAGGCACCCAAATGAGCTGCTGTGGTCACTGAGAGAACTGCGAACTTAAGAACGGCCCACCCAGCCTGACCTAGCCCAACCTAATTAGGTGAGGTGGCACAGTGAGAGCACGACCTACAGGGACATCAGATTAAAAGGGGAAAGTGGTGAAAATAGAAAAGAAGAAATGGCTAGCGCGCTTTGTTGAGCTTGACGGAAAAAGCTTTTACAGTTTGGTGCCCACCAAAAAGATTAAGAAGAAGTATTGGTAAATTGGGACTAACCAATAGAGAAGCGTTTCAAAGAGATTCGAACTACTAATTAATTTATTTTTTGTGCTCAGTTGACACGAGCATGACCCACAGTGCACGATATATGATAGTATAACCAAAGTGAAATTATAACTTCAACTTGTTGCAAGCGGTAAAAACATTACAACATGTGGCACATATAAAAGATAAAAGTGCAGAACGCGGGCAAAAGGTAGCAACAGCAAAGCTTGTAAAACATAGTACACCAACAAAGCTAAAGTGCTGGCAAATGCACAAATGAACAGCCACGAAAGAGCAGGTGATGCCACAAAATTTATGCATTTATGTGCATATGAATGTATGTATGTATGTATGTGTATGGAGGCATGTATGTACATATGTATTTATGTTAGTTAGCAAAAACTATGTTTGTAGGTACAAAAACCGCTATGCGCGCAGCCGGTAGCTTGGCATTGTTTTTGCGCCAGCAGAGTAGATGTTGCGGCGCCAGCAAACTGCGGAAATCTGCAACGTATACGATGAATTATTAAATGCATTACCCAATAAAACTAAACGAAATCATAAATTCAAAATTACATGCATACACAAATACATCTGTACTTGGTGAGGAGAAGAACGAGCAGTAGATCATTTGCCACAGTGGGGTCTAACTGGTTGGTGGGTTGTCAAGGCCTCAAGTAGGAATAATAACTTCTCAATCCAGCTCTTCATTATTTGATTAAATTCATTATTTTTACTCAGTCTTCTGCGCCGTGTTCTTTTCGCCTACCTACCAAAGCATTTATTGCGTGTGGCAGTGTCACTTGATGCTGGTGTGGCAGCGATGTGTTAGCGATTTGCTAAACTTAATTGCGCTTTGTCTACCAGCTGATAAATGTCGACGACACATTTTATTGTAAATGTACACACACACACACACGTGGATGCATACATACACAGATATGTACATGCCACATTGCTGCAATTCCGCTTGTGTACGGCACTTTTCAATCACATCATTACTCACTCAACTGGGAAGCAAATAAATTTGAAAGGAACCCATGCAATAAATACTCAGTTAGCTCAGTTGGCTTGGCTGTTAGAAGTAATAAATACTAATGCAACAAGTTAATTTCCTGTTGGCAAACAATCGTGCCATTAAATTCAGCAATCACTACTAATGCCGCAGCAGCGCGAAGCTTTGAGTTGCAAAAAAAAAAAATGTATTTTTTATTTTTTGAAATTCTTCTCAAACCTGGTACCTACTTGGTCCGCTACTCGCATTCAACAGTTGCCTAAAATATTGCTGCCGTAAACATGCAAATGTTAGACAGTAAATTTTCAACTATTGTCTCAATATGTAAAGTAGATATGCAGCATATAATCAATGTGCTGGCTGGAAAAGAAAGAGGGCGAAGAAATCTGCATACAACTCTTGTATCGCCTCCTCCGCCTCTTGGTGTTAGCCTGACTGACATCCGTCCGGCCACCAGTCAGCCAGGCTGTGATTGACAATCGATCCTGTCAGGTAGAGAATTAAGTGCGCGAGAAAAAGCGTGGCATGCAAAAAGCAGACAGTTGAAACATTGCTGCATCTTCGAATATTTGTGTTCCAGCAGCATATTTGAATAAAACATGCCGCACAGCACAGTAGAGCACAGTCGAATATTTGAGCAAGAAAACAGAAAACGGTTTAAAGGGTAAAGAATTAAAAAAAGAGTAAAGAATTCAACTTTTAGATTGTCGAGGTATTGCGTATAGCGAGGAAGTCATGAGTGGGTCATGGAATGGAACTGCGGATGGAACTTGACTGTAGTCTGACTTTCTGGGTCCAGATACGGCATACGACTACCAAAGCGGCAAAGCTCACGGGAATACTAAGAAGATTTGTATTATTATTTCTTTATTAAGTAGTAAAAAGAAAACGTAAGTAGATTAATAGCAAACATTGGTGGGCCAACACAGAGTAAAAGCAGTCTTATTATGGCAGCCAAAAACTCAATTCTCCTGTACGGCAGCGAAGTATGAGGAATCGCGCTAAACCGCAAAGCCAAGGGCAAAGCACTGGAGGCTGTGCAACGAACAACTGCACTCAGGCTTGCCTCTACCACACTGTCGCTGGAGCTGCAGTCTTTGTGATCTGCAGGGAGATACCCGTCGACCTCATGAAACGGTAACGAATGGATGCGTGAGACTCCAAGAAGAAACACGTCATTACTAGCATCGCGCAACGCAGGTGCTAAACCATGCTGCGATGGCAAATCCGATTGGATACTGAACCAAGTGGCAGATGGACGGCGCAACTTATTCCATCAATAGGCAAATAGATCCGAAGGAACTTCAGGGTAGTAAACTTCTTCTTGCACAGTTCCTCTCAAGCCACGGATACTTCTAGAGATACCTGTACCGCATCATTGGCAAGGTAAGCGATCCTAAGTGCATATAATGTGAAGCGCCGGGCCATGAAGCTGAGCACATGTCTTTTAGTTACACAGTTGTCTCGTGAAAAGTGATGCGCTGAGTGAAGTTATTGGTGACATCGCACCGAGCAATATAATCTGCAAAATGCTAGAACGCGAGGAGAGCAGGAACGCGGTAAAGAAATACATCAAGAACGTTCTACGGAACAAAAAGATCGACCTCGACACAGTGTAACAAAGCGAAGCCGCACAGATAGAGACACAATAAGGCGTGCCTATTAGCATGAAAAATGGCTACAAATGGTGGACCTACATAAACTTGGGTGAATAAAATTGGTCCTTTATGGATGCCGTTCTGGGCCCTCCCAAGAAAGTAGTCCCGGGAAGGGTGAGGGAGGGGAGGGATTGTTCTAGTGGACACATCACTCGACCCAGTAGACGAATGTCGCTGTAAGTGCAAAGACATTTTGAAGCCTAACTCACCCAAAAAAAAATAAAAAATTTAATTGTGGAAAGGCCTAAAATTGTTTCCCTAATTGTGGGTTGCACTCATGCAATATTTCCTATTGCATTTAAGACCGAGACATAAGATAAAAGAATAGCGAGAGACAGGTGGGGTGGAGATTCTTTATTTCTCTGTAAACTTCCTCGAACTGCTTATGAATTTAAGTAGTTTGTTGAGGGAAAAAGAATGTAGGTCGTCCATTCTCAATATATCCGAACTAAAAATGTACCATCTAAGTCTAGCGAAAGCCGAACAGTGGCAGAGAAAATGTTTTGAAATAGCTCATCCTCGAAACAAGATGTAAACAGTGGATTGTCGATGATGTGTATGTCGACCATAGATCGTCTCCATGAATTGTGCCCCGTTATTAGTCCTATCCCCGTTATTAGTCCTATCCTCAGCATTCTATGTCGTAGAACAGTCAGGTTCGCGCACTCACACAGATAGTGAAAGACTGTTTGCTTAGATTTTTCTTGATTGCAGCTTCAGCATCTATCATTGTACGGGCACCCCATCTTCCTGGCATGGTTTCTCAAAGGCCAGTGGTCGGTTATTGTTAACATAATTCTGAATATGTCCGCTCGTGCCTTTCTTAACAGCTCGGCAATTCTGGACTTGTAGTAATCTGGCCACGTTTCCTTCGCTATTTCGCAGGTATCGGTTTTAATCTATCTGTCAACAGCCTACTTTTGGATACACAAAAAGATCTCCCTTTTGTAGACGCTTCGGAGGCAGCCCACTGCTACCACTTCGGATATTCTAGAAGAAGCTCCCTGTCTTGGTAGCTCATCAGCTTTCTCATTCCTTCTATGTTCCTATGGCCAGGCACCCAGATGAGAGTAATGTTAGTCTGACGATTTTTGAATTGATTGTTGGTGACTTTATAGCTAGGATGGTTGCTTGACTATCCGTAAAATTACGTGAGAGCTGATGGTAGCTGTGGATGATTTCTGATTATCCTGCAAGCTCCCTTATCCCGAGAACCTCTACTTGCAACATTCTATTCCAATTCGCCAGGCGAAGGGCTTGGAAGGTTCGAGGTCTTTGGAATATACCCCCTCGACGACGCCACAATCCACCTTACTTACATCGGTGTAAAGCGCGGTGGTATCTTCGTTGACTACTAAATTTAAATGCCATTCCTTTCGGGTGGGAAATATTACCTTAAATTCTAGTCTGAAGTCTGTGGTAGCGGTAATGTAGTCTGATGGAATGCCGTTTATTTTCCGACTAGTATAGTATTATGACCAAACATTCTAGCATCCTCACCATTATGAGTCCTCAAATAGGCAGATATCTACAGCCAATCAGAGTTCTTGGTAAAATGGAGAAGATTGATGGGATTTAGGCTGTCGCACTGCCCCAGCCTGTCGAAGAAAGGAGCACCCAGTCACTTTAATCGTCTAGCTGCCAAACCCGCACATTTACGGAGAAAGTGGTCAACAGTCTCCTTCTCTGAAAGGTCCCCACAGCTTCTGCAATGGAGGTTAAATGGTAACCCTAGCTTTACCGCGTGTGTGCCGATCATCCAGTGACCGGTAAACACAGCTACGAGTTTGGAAATTGAATGGCGAGAAGTCCGAAGGACTTTCTGAGTTCTTCGTATATTGTATTAGGGCCAAAGGGCTTTCGAAATAGCACATGAAAAAATGGAGCTGAATCAATATTTTGTGTAGTTCCCATTTAACAACTCTCAGGGGGATACCGATGACCGGGTCTCTGAGTCCAATTCAATCCCCTTCGTGGCAAGCTCATCAGTAATTCCATTTCCCTCTATGTTCCTACGTCCTGGAAAACAGATCCGAGAAATGTAACCTGCACACCCAAGATATTTCATCTCCTCCGTACAGGAGTTTACTAGTTTCGTTCTGCACCATGGCGTCGTCAAAGCCTTGTTCGCGGCTTGACTGTCGGAGAAAATGTTAATATCTCCCTCGCTTCCGCGTTCCCTAAGCATTTTGCATGCTTGAAGGATCGCAAACACTTCTGCTTGAAAAACACAGCAGTATTCGGCAGTAAAGGAGATAGATGAATTGGCTAATTAAGAGAAAACCCCTGCTTCGAATCCCGAATCCATCTTGGAACCGTCAGTGAAGACAGAGGTGCAATTTTCCCCTCGATCCAATCCTGCCTATTTGGAAATATTGCCCTAGCACGACGCTCAAACTCTAGTTTGCGGATAGAGAGATCTGCTCGAAGTTCGGAGAAATACGGTGTTAACTGCCCGAAAATGCTACCATGCTCACTGAGAGATTGCCTCCAGAGGACAACCTGCTTTAACCTGATTGCACTTTGAGCTGCGATGGAAATAACGTAAAAGTCGATGGGAAGTAAGTGCAAAACGACTTTAAGGGCAGCACTGTGGCAAGTTTTACATGATCCGGTGATGCCAATGCATGCAATTATTTGCATTCTCCCCAGTTTAGTGATATTATAGCCCTTCCGAAGAGCTTCCCACCAAACCAAGCATCCATACGTTAAAAATTACATGCATTCACCTGTGGCTTGAGTCCCAATTTTTTATCGAACAAAGATTTGCAGGAGTAGAAGGCCTAGTATAGCCTTTTTTAACCGATTTTCAATGTGTAGCTTCCAATAGAATTTGGAATCGAGTATCACTCCAAGATACCTAACTTCCGATGAAAGCGGTGAACGTGGTTGTTTAATTTGGGTAGTCAAAAAAGGTGGAGGTTTCTATTTTCCGGTAAATAACACCAGCTCCATTTTGTCAGAGTTGACTCGGAGGCCGCAAGTGGCAGCCCAGCGACTGAGAACAGCGGTCACGATACCATTAGGTCCAAGCCATCGGCACATACTACTACCTTAACTCCAGCCTTATTTAGCTTTATCAGAATTTCGTCAATAGCAACTAGCCAAAGTGGAGGCGAAAGGACACCACCCTGCGGCGTATCCCTGTGAACGAATCTGCTTACTTTAACCTCTCTTGCCACCGCATTAACTTCACTGCAGTCAAGCAGGGACGAGTAGCTCTGTCTGAAAGAGGAATTTCAACCCCATTGATTGGCGGTACCCTAAACTGTAGTATCTTACTTTTAGTTGTAAGCAACACAAACTGGGTTTTGCTTGGATTAACCTTAAGACCTGTTTGTAGCCCATTTACTTAGCTTTCACAGAGCTCTTGCAACAATTTAAATGGAAGTAAATAGACCCGTTGTTAAGATCACGACGTCGTCTGCGTACGTGACTAGATACTGTCACTGCCCAGTGTTGAGTTGCAGTAAATTCCAATGTTTACGTGAAACTAACCAAACTTTTTATTTTTTTTTACAAAAGTTGACACTTCTTCTTAATTCTATCTCAAAACTTTTCACGGTAAAATTTTACCTCAGTCTGCGCAATCTCCTATGCTATCATTCCTGAATCCACTGTGCTTCATATTGACACTTTTCAGACGAAAGTATTTTCCTACCACTACCATGCAACAACCAGCCATACAAACGTTGTAGGCACATACATACGTACATGCTTGTAGTGCTGGGAGCAACAGCTTGGCGTTGACATCTTGCAAAACATATGTGATTGACACATTATACACCGGTTGCGCCACCAGACCTTAGTGCGTGCGCGCAAGTCCTACAGCTGACAGATCGTCACCTACATAAGCAGATGTTTCCGCTGTGTTTCAATTCAAGTTTCTTTAGCCGGTGCTAGCGCGAGCCGTCCATCAAGTTGAGCCTTTCGCTGTTCTTCAGCGTATGTATGTATGTACTATAGTTGTGTGTAAGTATTGCTTCTTTGTTTGGCTTCTGCATTTGTCAATAAACACATTTTCCTCGGCTTCTGCTAATTGGCGATGTTTTGTTCTTTTTTTTTTTGTGTTATTCTATGCAGTTCTCAGCACGCCGTTGTTTAAACAAAAAACTTATTGCAAAAACGGTGCGTTAGGAATTGCCTCCCACTTGCGTGGGCCCGTAAAACTTAACAGCCACCCCTCCCCTCACCTCATAACCGTTAAACAAATATTTTGGTACGAGTATTTTTATGCAACATTCGTACTTTTCGCCATTTGCTGTTATGCAAGCAATTAATTAACACTTCCACTAAGACCGTCAACAGCATCATTACCATCACGCCTTGCGACTTTTCCGTGCCACAGTGAATACGAGCACTACAATGGGAATTAATGAGGCGCATGACAATAACTGTAGGTAAGCAATGCGGCAAGAGTTGCCTGCAAGAACTTTGAATGTAATTATTCGGCGGCAGTGGTGTGGCAATGACTCGTAGTATTGGGTTTGTAAGACTTGCAGCGTTTAAGTATGTGTTTATGTGTTTTTATGCTTATGTGTATGTGTAAGTGTTTCAGTTTGGCGTGACAATACAATAACGGCGTTTCCGTAGCAAGACATTCAAACTGCCGGAGAAATAAAATCATTTAGCCCAGCTGGATGTGTGCGTATGTTTGTGTGTGCATACAGTGGCGGTCATAGAGATTCGAAAAACTACAAACTATATCCACAAGTATCATATTGACATCCTATTGTATTAATGACCATTGCATGTTGGTGCGCGTCTACATATGGATATGAAGCGTCAAATGATGAAAACATTTTTTGTTCTAAACTGGGCACGCCTCGGCAGGTAATAGTGAACGTCCGAGTGAATATCTGCTATGAAAAAACTTCTTGTAAAGTCTGTCTGCCGAGAGGAGGGTATCAGGACGTGCACCACAAATTGGAGTAGAAGTTCAGCCTACAGTCTTGCCAAAGATCCAGCGCAAGAAATATGTATGCACATTAGGGCGGGTCAATTTGTATGAAAAGGATTTGAAACCAAAATAATTGTTATTCGTAAAAGGAAAATTATGATTAAAAATAATTAATATAATTGTAATATAAATTACAAAAAAAAAAAAAACATTAATCAATAAAAATGGGTTACAAATTTTCTATTTTTTAATACATTTTTTGTAGTTTTTTGCAAACGAAAATAATTATAAATACGTTATTGATAGTAAAAAGAAAAATTTCCAGTTAAAATAAAATTAGTTAAAAAAGTTTTGGTTTACTAAAAAAAAAACTAATTTAAAATGTTCTGCATGGAAACGATCTAAAACCAAAATACTTGTAAATACGTTGTCAATTGAAAAACGAAAATTAAGATAAAACAAAGTAACACAACTTTTTTTTTTAAATAATATAAATATTGATATAAAATTAATTTTAAATTACTTTTTTAATTAAAAATAAATAAATTTTTTGTATTTTAATAAACAAAAAAATAATTTAAATTTTCTTTTTTTTTTAATTAATTTTTTTTAATATTGTAAAATTAAATTGCTTCTAGTTTTTTGCAAGTTTTATCATGATTTACATATAAAAAAATTGCATATAGTCACTTTGATTCAGATATTATTATCAACCACTGTACTCCTCACAGTCAAAGGTAACTTGGATAAGCTGTGTTCCGACGGCGGCAGGTTTGCTGTCCTGCACAAATGTACATACATACATATGTACGATGTGTACGTACATGAGTAGCTGTTTCTGCAGCACAAGCAACACGTGTTGCTACTGACAAGCGTGTGTGAGAACTTTTAGCAGTCACTGTGGTGTGGCACATAGTGGCGGAAGCTCATTGTGTGTTAAGTACTGATGAAGTTGCAAATTTAAGCAGTCACTTTGCAAAATTCACACTCTCCATGGCAATTAGACATGATCCGCGCCCTGCACGTCCCCAGGCGCTCCTTCACCCTTTGCTTGTATTTCATTTAAGTGCAGATTCGAATTGTTGAAATACAAGACGTTTAATCGTTAGTTAATGTAAATCGAAAGCAAACAACACGAATAAATCATTTAATGTGCTGGATGCGGCTTGCCACATGTCGACAGTGGCCGGAACCATGCATGCATACCCGGGCAACGTTTGTAGCGAGTTGTAGGTGTGTATGATTTGTACGCATACTCACGCCTGTAATGCGAATACAATCGAAGCGAATTTTTCGATGGCTCAGTGCTTTAAAGCGACCCAGAATGGCTGGCGGACAAATCGAAATTCTTATGGCTGTTAATTTGTGGTTGCAAGCAACTGTAATTGCATTCAACCACTCACTCACTCGCTCACTCACTTGCATACCAGTCATTTTTCTATGCCAAAAGTACACTAGATAATACGCCAATACTTTCTTGTTTTTTTCATTTCATTTGATTTTTTTTTTTTTCCGAGCATACCACGAAAACGTTTTCAACTCGGCATCAAATTGATTAGTGTGGCCATCGTGTGGTCCAACCCACCCGCTTGAATGTGCACACGGACGCAGTGCATGTGCCGGAATTATGCACGAATAAAACATCAATTCATCCACTCAATGAGCTAACCCAAAGCAGCGTAAGTTAAATCAACAAAACAAAAAAAATTAAAAAAAAAACACAAGATGAGAAGGAAAACAACACGCAGCAATGTATGCCAGTATGTATGTATGTATGTCCTATAGGTATAATCGCAAGCGCAAAAATTACAGGAACATGCTTTGAGAATTGTTCTCATGCCAATCCGCATTTACAGAGATGAGGATACCTTCCGCCCCAACTCTTCGCTCACCTCCAGTCACTTTGGCGGTAAGAAGAGTGTACAGTGACCATTAGATGAACAGCGAAAACATAAAAATTATTACATCGGTGATGTTTTTTTATAAATCAGAACTGAAAAGATACACTTAACGGGGATATGATCTCAAGTGGATCTCCAAAGTTACAGAAATTTATAAATCAGAATAGAGAAAATTGTAATTCAAGTGGATTTCCGAGCTTTCAGAAATTCATAGTCCTCAAGTTGATAACCAATGCTGTTCCCCAATGCATTGGTTTGGAAGTTGAAAATGGGAGCATTGTTTTAAAATACGAAACTATATAAAGGGCAGTACCGATTTTCCATTTCCACTGTGAAGGCCCTGCCCCATGGAAGAGAAGAATGTCAACCCTGGAAAAACCAGTACCGAGCAATTGTCTGGCTTAGGTATTTGCAGTTACAGTCATGTTGTAAATAACCGTTAAACAAGTTGGTAACGAGGATGTGGAAAAAAAATGGTGCTGAAACGCTAGTTGGATTCTGGATGAATCACCACTTCAACCAACCAAACATACAAAGGACAGCACACGCAAATAAAGGGTAATAAAGTATGTTCAGACATGAAATTAAGAAATTTAAGCAATTAACACATTAAGTGTCATCACTCTACGGAGAGGTCACAACTACCCAGAGGTGGAATTCGATCTCTCTAAGCAGAGAACTACAAGTAAATTTCCAAAATTGGAGTAAAACGACAGGCAATACTGGTCATCTGAGCTATGTACAAGGTGACAAACGAGTATAGTGGTTTTTTTTTTAAGAATTCAAAGAAGTTATCAAAAATGAACCACTACCTGGGACACTCTTTATTAGAAATACAGGGTTTGATTGAAAAGTAATGAGCCTTCCCGCGCGGAGCGTCTGCCAAGCAATCAACCGAATCTGCTGGTGGGGGAAAATGAGCGTTGGACCTTCCCCTTCCATTAGAAACCGCTCCGCGAGTGAAAGCTATTTTAAAAGTGTGTTAGGATTTTGCAGTGGCGAAAAAGCAGCGATCGTTGGAGCAACGTTACTCCATCAAATTTTGCGTAAAGCTAAACAAAACGAGTACCGAAACCATTGGGCTACTCAAGGAGGCTTACGGGGACCAATCTCTGTCCAGTGCGGAGTGGGACACGAGCCAGTCGCCACGACCCAAAAAGGCGCGCATGTCGAAATCCAAGATCAAAACCATGCTGATCATCTTTATCGACTCTTGAGGCATCGTCCACAAGGAGTTTGTGCTCCTTCGGCTGAAAAACCGCGTCGCCCGGGTTCGGCCCGACCTCGTCAACAATTGGACTCTTCATCACGACAATGCGCCGGTGCACACCGCCTTCCTGTGCACCTCTGCATTGGCCAAGATGGGGGTTCCGGTGCTTCCCCACCCTCCCTCCAGCCCAGACCTGTCCCCTCCGGACTTCTTCTTGTTCCCGCGCCTGAAAAGAAAGCTGAAGGGGAGGCGTTTTGACTCCATCGAGGCGATCCAAAAAACTGTGACAGCCGAATCGAACGCGATTCCGGCGGATGAGTTTAAAAAATGTTTCCTGCAGTGAAAGGACCGCTACCAGCGGTGTATTGACGCTCAAGGGTCCTATTTTGAAGAATATTAGTTGTATAAGAGAAAAGTGCTTAAAAAAATAAGGCTCATTACTTTTCAATCAAACCCTGTATTACAAACCTGAAATCGAAGGAAAGACAATGTAGGTCGTCCATTCTTAGAACATTCGACCCAGAAATATACCATCTAAGTCTTACTACTCTGTAGTAATCTCATCCTCCAAACAAGATGTGAACCGTATACCTCATGTCGTGCCTATGGATTGTGGCCCGTACTCAGTCTTAGCAAAGCTCTCGGGTCACTTCTTCTCTGTCTGAAGGCCGGTCAGAACATTTCAGGAAACACTTGGTTGCTGTGCCGATGTCAGTACGGCATCAAAGGCTCCCAGGAGCTTTATTAACGAAAACTCTTATATACTTTACTGTTCTCGCTACGATTGAACGTAAATTGCCTCCATTCGCAAATTCATCAAGCACTTACATGACCTCAAGCTCATTTTCACTTCAAACGAAGTTAAGCCTCAACTTACATATCTGAATTATTCTTGTAGAGGTGCGAACGAGTTCTTAGGCCTTTAGAGTAGCTTGGCTGTCAATGCAGACCCTGATATCTTTCAGTCCACGATATCTTTCCCTAATTATCCAGTTTGTTAGCTTAAGTATTGCATGTTCGATGAACTGTGTGATATTTTATGCCAAATGTAAAAAGGAATGACTTAGCTTGAATATTGGCCTAGATTCAGAGCTTTTCTTTCGGGAGTTATCCAATTGCACATCGAACCTTTTGGCGTCATTCTTAAACACGCAAAGCCCCATAACCAATATTTTTTTTCTGTTGGATCGATTCGGCGCCAATTTGAAGCATTTTAAATTTGAAGAAGTCTTCAGAGAATTAAGGAAACCCAACTCCACATACGAGTCGTCTTTCAATGGCATTCAATCGTTCAAGACAGTGCGAGCTGTCACGTATCGGCTCACGAGTTTTTGAGCACTCAAAAGATCGGATTAATAGGTCATCCGCCTTACAGTCCTAATATGGCACCTAATGATCCCAACCCAACATCAAAAACAAACATGCGGGGTCAACGTTTTTCAGCACCTGAAGAAGCTGTTACAGCCTCGGGCATCCACTTCTGAGTGACACAAGTGCTTTGAAAATCATTTAAAGCGAATGCGTCCCTTGGAGTGTTTGAGAGAAAGATTCTGCGGAAGATTTTTGGACTTTTGCAAGTTGATGACGGCGAGAATCGTAGGCGATGGAACAATGAGTTGTATGAGCTTTACGGTGGCATAAACAGAGCGCAGCGAATAAAGACCCAGCGGCTTGGTTGGCTTGGCCATGTCGTCCGAAAGGATTCAAACGCACCTGCTCTGAAAGTATTCGATACGGTACCAACTGGTGGTAGCGGTCGAAGAGGAAGACCTCCTCTGCGTTGGAAAGATCAGATGAATAAGGACTTGGCTTCACTTGGTGTTTCCAACTGGTAGCAGTTAGCACGAGAAAGAAACGACTGGTGCGCTTTGTTAAACTCGACCAAAATTGCGTTAGCGGTTATCACACAAATCAAGAAGAAGAAGAATGCAGAAATTTATTTTTATTTGTATATTTTGGAAAACAATAAAGCCATTTTTATTACTGCTTTAATGCATTTTCATTATTGGACGCGAAATATAAAAGGCAATTTAATTTTTTGCAGATATTTTTATTTGACAAATTTTGTCTCAAAAGAAACGAGATTTCTTCACTCATGTGATTATACTGGCACAACTCAGTTAAGACCGAGATCTCATTTGTGATAGCTGAGAAGTTTGTAGCCTCTTAAGATTTAACCCGCTAGTCCAACTATTTCCTCTTCTCACATAACACATGGGCTGAAAAGTCACGGGCCTAACAAAGAAAACACGTGATTGTTTGTTCAAAATTAGCTTTATTCATCAACGAAATTTGCATCAAGAACAACGCAATCACTTAAGCGCCGCTCTAACATTTCAATATCAATTTTTTGGAATGATTTATCTTTTGCCTCAAAATAGACCTATATTTGAGCGATAACCTGTTCATTCGAACGAAATTTCTTACCAGCGAGAATTTTGGTTAGGTCTGCGAACTGCCAGTAGTCGCTGGGAGTACAGTGGATATGAGAGCAATTCGAAGTTCAATTAGTTTTGCCATTGGCTTGATTGACTTACGACATAGGACTTTTTCGTGGTTTTGGTCAACAGTAAGCAAACGCGGCACCATTGAACAGAGCTTTCTCATAGCCAAATGCTCATGGAATATAGAGCCAACGCGTTCTTTTGATATCTTTATGATGTCAACTAGCTCACGCAACTTCACTTTTCAATCATTCAAAACGATTCCATCGATTTTTCATTTTTTTCTGGTGTTTCCGCCACATTTGGACGTCCACTGCGGTGTGACTCATCGGTGTCTCTACAACAACGTTTGAAGTCAGAAAACCATCTTTTTTATTGTTGCTTCTGATGGAGCGGAGTCCCCATAACACTTTTCAAGCCATTGCTTCGCTTGCGCGGTAGTGTAAAATTAAAACACGAAATTGATTTTGATCCATTGATTTAAAAATAACAAAAGTAGCGCCACTTTTAACACAATAAATCACGAGCTGATGAATGGAATATCACGAAATTTTAATTAAAAAATTTAAGTATTAAAATTAGTATTAAAAATTTTAAGGTTAGTACCAACTGAAAAAGAGGTGAATGAAGTAAAACTAATGCCATCTATGTGTTAGGGCCGTGACTTTTCACCCCTTGTGTTGAGAGGACATGTCTCAAAGGTTAGAAATTTATGCAGCTTAAAGAGCTTATCGGTGAAACATAAGAGGTATTCGAGAAATCGTCCTATTTGGAAAACATAAAAAATCATTAAAGTAGCCTATCACGTGGAAGACCAGCGAATACCTGGAGACGACTGCTGGAGTCAGAAACCCTCGCCATGCAACTGAGCTGGAATGAAGTTAAGAGATTGGCACAAAACAGACCCGAATGGAAGAAATTCGTTGTCACCCTATGCTCCACACTGGAACTCTAGGACGAATAAAACGCTTTTTTTTGTTTTGCCGACGAAAGTGTTACATTTTCAGCGATTTAGTGACTCAGAAAAATATAATTCCTCACAATATTTGCCTCCTCGTCCCACTGTATTCTCGACTGGGCACTTCTACCGCTCCACTATGATCGATATGTGCTTCTCGAACGCTGATGTTGCTTCGTGTGCTTGCTACAATGTGGTCGTTGTTGTTCCACTCGGCTCATTTATTTCAGCCTCTGTTGTTGTCGTTGTTGCTTAGTAACATTATAGAAATTACATGATTATCCATTGATTTTGAACATCCTTAGGCAAAAGATGTTAAATTGCAGGCTCGTACTCATCCGCTTGTAAGGCAAAGTATTGCCAATACGTATGCACTTTTACAAAACTAAGCTCAACTTCAAAGAGGTACGCCCTCGCACACTCACCCGCACTACTTGCACAACAAATACTTCGCCCTCTACGCTAGTCCTTAGCCCCTCCACTGGCCAGTGCTGCTGCACGCTTGCACACTGAGGGGCTTCGTGTTGTCATTTCTGATGTGTATCTGACAAACGCGCAACAACAACAAAGACCTAAAGACGCACGTTTTGCTGCTGCATGCCTCGCTGCCAGCAAAAATCACGTGAGTGGCGTGCAACGAATGTGCTGTGTATTTATGGATGTGTAAGTATGTATGTACGTATGTATATATGTATGTATGTATCTTTGCGATGTTTGTAAACTGCATATGCTAAGCTCGTTGGATTTGCGCTCCTCCTCACAGGATGTGCCCAATGCTCTCATTCACAATTAGATATGTAGAAATCATGCGCAGCTGCCCACATAAAAGTGGCATGCATACATACACACGCACATACATATATACACTTAACCAACGCACAACGCAGGGTCTAATAAATCTGTGAGTTGGTTCAAATTCTTTTGTCTTAAGCTCTTGACTCTTTTTTTATGTATTTCAGTTGTTTTTGTTTATATATTTTTATTTTCCTTATTGCCATAATAGTTGCTATGATCCTCTGTTAAGATGACAGCCATGACTGACCTCGTAGCGAATTAGTTTCCTAAATTGCTTGATGCCAGGCATAACATTCGCTACAGATTGACTGGCTGGTAGGGTCAAGAATGCTGGCGTTGAAGTGAATCTGTGAACACGAGTTGGCAGGCTGGTAGGCAGGTAAGTGGAATGCTGCGAATGAATCGCAGTCGGGTGAAGTATGGATTTATTTATCGGACTTTGTAGGTACACTTAAAAAAATTTGAATCGGGTTTTAACAGAGGCTGCTTAAAGAGATTCAACGCCTAAAGATCATGCGGCTTTAAAAAAGAGTAGACGAAGAGTACCATAAGAGAATGGCAACAGTGCAGGGGGTATTCAACAAAGGGTCGCTGGACCTACATATACTCTAATACCGGGCATTGCGAAATGGCTTGGTAGAAAGCACGGAGCGGTTGACTTTTATGTAACGAAGTTGCTAAGCGGCCATGGATGTTTCAAGGAATTTTTGTACGGCTTTCATTTGGAAAACGACCTCTTTTGTCCATTAGAAAGTGCAAGGGACGTTTTGACAACAAAAGAAATGAGCTCTTCAAGGTCTTCGGTGAGTTCCCAACAGAAGTGAATTTCTTAGCGCAAATGTGCGATAAGCCAGGAAAATGGCGCGTAAGGCTGCGTAATAGTGCGATAAGACTTATCTGCACCGCGTGTAAAAAAAAATTTTGGGCGAGAAGAACTGGGTCCGAGAAGCGGACTTCAGACAACAACAACTGGCGCGGCAGACTGCTGAAAACGGCGACAAACCGTCGTAGCGTAAACACCGGACAGTTATCGCCACTGGCATAGGCTAAAGATTTGAGTGCAAGTACTCGATAACGGCATCCCGACGCATTACTTAAGGGGTTAGGGGTAGTCAGAGGCCCGAAAAAATGATGATTTTCACGAATTTTTTTTTGCTACTTAATTAATTTATTTAACAAAAATAAAAACATAGCATAAAAATATCATGTTTTAACTTGACTTCACCAAAATTTCAAAAAAAAAAATTAATAATTGCAAAAGTTATCGCTGTTTGTGTGAAGCCCGTTTCTCCAGAAGTCCCTTGCGGTGAACATCACAAGTCCTTGCAGATTCATCTAAAACCAATCAGACAAGAGAAATTAGTTTTATTAATAGATAATCTCGGGCCGGATCGAAGCTTTTTTTTTTTTCAAAATGAACAAAATGGCGGCCTCAGAAAATTTTTTCCAGATTTTAGAAAGAAAAACCAACAGTTAATTGTTAAAAAAAAATCGAAGTTTTTGAAAAAAAAAAATCCTTCGATCAGGCACAAGTTTTTTATGTTTTTCAAAAGCTGTATAAATTTTATTGAAATCTACGTAGCGGTTTTTAAGTTACAGTGTTCACCAGTTTGAAAAACATAGTTTTGAGAAAAACGCATATAAAGTTTAGCTATCTGCTCTGGAGCGCCCGAGCGCCCGTTGTAAATTGTTGAATAACTCGAAAAGTATTTGTCGAATTCACTTCATATTTTTACACAATATTTTTAAGATATTATACTTTAAGAAAATGCAAAAAAACACAAATCGATTTTTTGAAAATTCTGACTACCCCTAACCCCTTAACGGCAAAGTTCCGGAAGGAGCAACCGTTCGGACGAGAGGAGGTTTTAGTTAGGTTAAAGTTCCACAACGACGGCTAACTGTGCAAGTAGGCTTTTGACGCTTTCCTCCTATTAGAAAACAAAACAAAAAATAACCCTGAAGATCAAAATGTAAGACGTGGGCGGAAGTTGTTGCGCAGTTCTCAGGTTCTGGTACCGCAGGATTCTGGATTAGTTGCAGCGCGGAAGCATTTGGAAGGTTTTCATTCATATTAGATGGATTAGCCCGTGGTCGGTGGGGGTGCTGCAGTATGTACGGTCCTTGGCCAGTTATACATAACTCGGGGTTTTTTTCCGGTAGCGTGGATCAACTGTGATAGAAACCACCTCCTATTGAGTATTCACTTCCGTTCATCGCTTCTTTTTTCTTCAAAGCGACCCTGCTTCATTTCTGCTTCCTGCTACTCTTTGCGGGTGCCAGTTAAGTGTGCCAGGTGAAGTTAATTCCTACTTCACTTTATTTTTCCAATCGAGAGAAGGCATTCCTCTTCCTCTGCAGCCACAAGCAGATGCTAAATCGCATGGTACGGGTATTAGAGTATTTGCGTCAATTCAGCTTAAGGTTTCATCGTCCATCATTATTGCCTTATCACCATTGCAAACGCGTCATGAGCCAACATCAAACCGCTAAACGGCTCTCAGCGAACTTCAAAGAACCAGCTGACTTGCTGGTGTCTGCTGGTGAACGAGGATAAAACGAAGTACCTCCTTTCATCAAACAAGCATTCAGTACACTCGCGCATCGGCAGCCACGTCACTGTTGAATGTTATTATTTCGAGGTTGCAAGGGACATCATTTACCTAGGAACCAGCACTAACACCGATAACAATGTGATCCCTAAAATCCAGCACAGAATCTCATCTGCTACTTTGGACTATACATAGTTGATAGGAGAATCTCAAGTGCAACTTTTGGACTAAAAAGGCAATTGAGTAGTCAAGTCCTCTCTCGACGAACAAAACTATCTCTTTATAAGGCCTGTCCTATCGTATGGCTTATGGCACAGAAGCTTGGACGATGACAATATCCGATGGTGCATCCCTTTTGGAGTGTTTGAGAGTAAGATTGCGTGGAAGATTTCTTCATTGCCGCTTGAACAGCGATTCATTGGAAGAGCATAAGAATACTTATGAAAGAGTGGACACAATTGAGCTGACAAGTTGCCCACGACGTAGCAGGTAAAGTTACTCTCAAACTTTTCCTACGGACGGCCAATCTTGGATTCTACGATAATTGGCGCAGAGGTATATCTCTAATATGATTTTTTTCTTGTGTTCTCCCAGAGACGATTAACTTTCACGCTTTACATGCGAACATTTCGAAAATACTTTGTAGAGGGAAATACGTTGAAAACCTAGTGAAGTTAGGTTAGGTTAGGGTGACTGCCAGCTTACGTATAGTGAGCATAGAGACTCACTTACGCAGTTTCGCTTATTATGTTGGATCTTTGTTACGGTAGCGAAATTTTTTCAAGATTGGACCATTGGGCGTGCTTTATGAAGCACAAAAGGAGGTGACTACTTGCTGATACTGAAAAAGTTGGAAATTTGTATGGAAATTTTATGATTGTTTTCTAGATTTCGTGCAAAGTTTGGAACTTTGGTTCATATGGATTTTATTAAAGAATTAATTTTATTTTCATCGAAAATTAGTAAAAAGTAAAAAAAAAAAAATTTAATATGAAAATTTATAATCACAACCTTTTTTCGGCGGATGTAATAAGTAATGACAACACACAGAAAGAAGTAGGAAAATAAAAAAAATCTGGAGAATGAGCGGGCATCGCCGCTATTTAGATTCTGTATTTGCTATTATTACTTTTTGTTGTTGTAATTTTGCCAAATTTCGTCGAAAATTATCATTTAATTGTAAAAAAATTAACCCAATCCAAGGCGAATCTCTTAAAGGTGGTATCGTTAAATCAGCTGATTTGTTGTTTTTTTTTCGCCGTGTTCATGTAGCTGTCAGCGCAGAATGAAAAAGATAAGTTCATTCATTGTTCTCTATGATACTTTGCCAATACTTTGCCGTGACAATCAAACGTACAAAACATTGTTGTTGGTCTAGTGCCACCACCTTTAATGAGAGCGCCTTGACGCAATCTATAAAATGTTTCCCAATCTTTCTATATAAATATATATGTATGTATGTATACTTCAGCAGGTCACAGACCCGTATGAAGTTTGCACAATAAATCATTTTAACATATTTTCATGCGAAGTAAGACATTTCTTCTTACTCTTTTACAACAACAACACTTCTTCGACACTCAACACTCAACACTCAGCACTCAGCATCAGCACTCAGCAGGTGATTGCCAACTACGCCCTACTGACCAATTTCATTTTTGTTTTTTCTTGAATTTTTACATTTGCTAATTATGTTGTTATTGGTTTTAATGTATTTGCGTTTTATTGCCACTTTTTATGTGTGTACATACACATACATACAAATGTGTGTGTGCGTGTGGGTACACATCGACCGATTTCCACACGTTTTACCGGATTGTTGATTTTTATAACAAAAAATAATAGAAAAATAGTTGACTAGATTACACTGCACAACACCAAAAAAAAAAACAAAAACAAAAACAGGTTCTGGCAAAGGCTTATGATGAGAGGGGGCTAATATCGGTTTACTTCTGAATGTCTTTTATTTTTTAGAGGGAGTGAAAATTTTTCCTCCGTAGGGTGGAATAGCGTACGAAATTACAGACTCCTTACATGTGAGGTAGAAAATTTGTACAACAATTTTATGTGAAATGCAGTAAGAATATACTGGGTTGCCCATATTCGACGGACCCGACGAATTTCGATGACTCTTTGAGCCCATTCCAATCGACCAGGCTTGTCCGCAGGCAACAATCTTTGCGTCAGTTGAATCTTATTCGGGAATAAATGCAAATCAATGCGGATAATTCGTTGTAAAGTGGTCTGAGCAATGCCCAACTGCTGAGAACGGCGATTTTGGGATGTCCTTGGCGACGTCTCAACACTGGCCCGTACAGGAGCAATATTCTCATCCGATCGCTTTGGTCGGTTTTGTTTTGGCCTCTTTGGATTAGAAAGAGCATCACCAATCGAAAACCTTTCGTACAAACGTTTAATGGTGTTCTTAGAAGGCGCACTTTTCACATTATTCAATTTTTTACACGCACGTTGAGTTTTCACAATTGACTTCTTTTGTTGAATGTAAATTTCAACAATTTGGGAGCGCTTGCGTGGCGTGTACTGTTGCATGGTAAAAATCTGCTTAGACTGACGCTTCCAACGCGGTATGTCATTAAGCAATCTGATGTCTCTGTCAAAAGATACAGGGTTGCCAGATAGGTCCGTCGAATATGGGCAACCATGTATATATTTTTCATATTAACCCTGTACCCCCTTGAAAGAATTCTCAACCTGTCACCGATTAACATTGCAGCAGAATGTCTAGCAGCTGAATCTGACGTAAGGTTTAACGCAACGGGATAATTTACCTGTAAAGCATTCGGACATAGCTCAATAGGCATGAGTTATAGGGCCAATACGGATTGCATGACTCCGAAATGCAACTAGGTGAAGAGATTCTGAACAACAATAGAAGATGAAGTCTGGAAAAGAGGTCTGAAACCTAGCTCCCATACGCTTCATATATTTACTGGCGGCTCGAAAATGTTGGACGGAGTAGCTGCATGGATTTATTGCGCAGAACTAGGCATCAAGCGGCCATTTAAGCTCCCTGACCACTGCAGTATCTTTCAAGCAGAAGTCATTGCTGTAGGTAAGGCTGCAGAAATAGCATTCGCAAAGGCAACGAGTAACTCTAAAACAAATATACTTATATACGTTGATAGTCAAGCAGCTATAAAGGCAATAAACTCATAAGATCATTTCATCGAAAAACGTTCTGAAGATCAGGGAAGCCATAGAGAGACTGGCCACTGGCAGACGGCTGCACATCTATTGGTTACAAGATAGGAATCACAAACAACGGTAACTGCAGATTTTGCAATAAACTGGAAGAGAAGGAAACTCTAGAACATCTTCTATGTTCTTGCCCTACATTAGCTAGAACCCGAATGAAATGCCTATGAGCTCTGCAATATGAGAAGTTAGAATGGCTCTGGGGATTTGAGCTTCAAGGCTTACTTAGATTCGCAAAGGACTTCTTACAAGAAGTCTACAACAAAGAAACGTAAAGAAACCATCTGGTACCACTAAGGACCAATAGGTCTATGTGATAGCTTTCACTCAGCCAGGCCAACCTAACCTAACATATGGGACTTTTTTGCCCTCATCAGGAAAAATAGGAAAAAGGCAACCAAAACATATACATATGTAAAGGCTTATACTATGATGAAACATGCATAGTTTTTAATTTAGCCACAATTAACCATCCAAGAACTCCATTAATATGATACTTAATTGCTCATAAATTCAGTCAAGCAGTCAGCATGAGAAATGCAACCATGTGAAATTTTTTGAATGGAAAGTCTGTTCAATGAAATATCATGAAACGATAAGAAACGAAGAGAAAACAAGTAAATGGAAGGATTATGCTAAGGAAATTTGAGAAAAACAATAATTTTTAGAAAAATTTTCGAAAATTGTTTTCGCGATTTTTTTTCAATTTCCAATTATCAAACTCTTTTAAAATTGCTCAAAGAATTGCATCAAAAGTAAAAAAAAGAAGATATTGGGAAGGAATGAGGGGAGCATCGCTTTTTCCCTTTTATGGTCAGAAGGAGATTCGTGGCCTACGGAAAAATGCGCACATCTGCGCAGAGATGCAGAATTTATATATTTGGGCGGGTCGATTTAAAAATCGCTCATTGCTCTGTGAAAATCGTATTCTAGGGATCAAAATAAGAAACTTTGCCGAAGGAACCATACCTCTAAAACGAATTCTGATGTCCCCCAATTTGGGTAGAACGAAAAATCCCTCTTTGACCCATTTAGAGTGCTCCAATCGAGTCCAAATGTATGACCGACCCCAACTAACTTTGGACGGCCGATCTACCCATGCCAGTGGCACACCCCCTGGAACTCCCCTGGGGGTTCCCCATACAATCATTTCAAAATATCACCATTTTTGGCCTTTACATGAGAAAAGAAACTAAAAGTTCGACCCAAATTGGGGGACATGAGAATTCGTTTTAGAGGTATGGTTCCTTCGGTAAAGTTTCTTATTTTGATCCCTAAAATATGATTTTCACAGAGCAATGGGCGATTTTTTTGCCTCCCCACAAATCGACCCGGCCTAATGTATAGATAAGTAGGAAGGTTAGATGGCAAGGTGACACTAGAGTGCCATTTCGATACTTAACGTTTCTTCTTCTTGATTGGCGCGATAATCACTTACGCGATTTTTGCCGAGTTTAACAAAGCGCGCCAGTCATTTCTTTCTCGTGCAAACCGGCGCCAGTGGACACACCAAGTGAAGCCAAGTCTTTTCCACCTGATCTTTCCTCGAATTCATAACTACTGTACACAACTGTTTGTTTGATGACAGGAGGTATTTCGTTTCGTCCTCGGATGTCTGGTTGTGCGCTGAGTTTGAGATCCCGCAATGGAAATGAAAACAAAGCCTCGGATAAGACCTTTACAGTGAAAAAATTTCAAAACTTAAAAGAAGAAAAAAACCCTCCACAGCCATCCAGTGCTATTGATGTAATGGAGGAAAGAATCTGGATCTAGGCTGGAGAACTGTGCTCTGGCTTTCCCCAAAAGACACACTAAGGAACGTCCAGTGCCAAGCCATCTGGAAAACAATTGTTCAATAGCCTCTTTCTCTGCAGGATCCCACAGCTTCTGCAATGGAGGTTGAACGGAAGTCCAAGCATCTCCGCATGAGTTCCGATCACCCAGCGACCGACGACCACCGCTATGGGTTTGGAAATTGAATGGCGGGGATCGTCAGCACTTTAAGCATTCAGCTTCTATCGTATTGAGGCCAAAGTGTTTTTGAGATAGAACTTCATCTGTCTTGCGCTTTTTTAAGTAAGAAATTTGCAGTTTAATCGTTTCAACAACGGTCAAGGGGACACCGATGTCTGAGATTGCGACATCTGAAGTCATTTCGATCGACCCCTTCCTGACAAGCTCATCGGCAATTTCATTTCTCTCTATCTTCCTATGCCCCAGAACCCAGATAAGAGAAATGTTTCTTGCACATTCGAGATGTTCCATCTCCTCCTTACAGGAGTTGACTTGAAGAGAGCTGCAACATGGCGACGACAGAGCCTCGATCGCAGCTTGACTATCGGAAAAGATAGTTAAGTCTCCCTGCCAACAGCGATCTCTAAGCCTTTTGCATGCCTCAAAAGACCTCTGCTGTTCCTGTGCCCTGGAACTTAGATAAAAGAAATGTGTCCTGCGTGTTCGAGACGTTTGATCTCCTCTTTACAGGAGCAGACCAGAAGAGAGCTGCAACATGGTGACCACAAGGACTTAGTCGTAGCTTGAAAAGATATCTGTGTCGCTCTGTCAAAAACGCTCTCTTAGCATTTGGCATGCCTGCACGATCGCGAAGACCTCCGCTTGAAAAGCACTACCTGGGCAGTTTAAAGGTGACTGAAATATTGGCTGATTGAAGGAAAATACCCGTTTCAATTCCAGATCCCTTCTTGGATCCGTCGGTGAAAACAGAGGTAACTATGTCCGTGCAGACTCTCTCCTCATTCCAATCCAGCCTGCTTGGAAAGATATCCCTAGTGCAGCCCTCAAAAACCCTGACACAACCCTTAAACCCCCGTTTGCCGATGGAAATATAATATATGTACGAAGTACAGAGAAGAAAGGAGAAATCTGTCGCAAAATGTTGTATGTGTTTATATGTATAGGTATATAGTAAAATAATAAAAAATTCTCTCCTAGTTATTTTAATTTACAGTGTAGCCTCTGCCTTTTTCTTTTTTACTCAGATCGGCACTTTGATTAATCGCCTCTAAATCGCTAATAGCCTCAAGGTAATCCCTGTTAAAATATGTGTGTATCTGTACCACAGTGCTTGTGCTTACAACTATGTAAGTATGTATGTGTGCATGGATATGTAGCTCTTCATGCGCTTGACCATGAAGTTGGAGCCTTAAACAAAGGCGAGGCGAAATTTCCAATTGTTCTGCAGCATTTAAGCAGGCAGGCAGGCAAACAGTCAGCGCACAGAAGGATGGCCGAAGCTGCAGCGAAGTGGAGCCAATGTGGGCGCGGTTAGGTATCTGTTACTTTGTTAAATAAAGTCTAAATGCGTATGTATGTATGTATGTATATATGTATGTAAATACACGCATACACACATAAATCACCAAACGCAATTTGTTTGCTGCCAGCTGAGAAGCACAGCAATACCAACAACAACAATAACCAACAAACATTTCCGTTTTAACGTTTTGGCGAATTCGTTAATCTGTTGCTGCCGCTGTTGTCAGTTCCCACAACTCAATTCGGCCACCAATCAGAGTTGAAAATATTCTTGCCGTACTGGCCCACTTTCCGTGTCAACGAGAGACTCGCGTGCGCTTTGAACAGATATGTTTTGGTTGTATGTATGTATGTATATTTGGCACATTGACAGCAGGCAAATTGACTTTTTATACGCGCACCACTTTGCGCCTATTTCTCACTCCTTCTCTCCCTCGCCCTCTACCTCTCTCTCTGCATATCTGCCACTTTGCAGTCGGTATTTATTTTCTCTCACTATCTCTGGTGTAGAAATTAAAAATAGCGCCCGACTTGCCACCACGTTTGCTGTGGTGATGCATGCAACACATTGTTGCTGGCTGGTTGCTTATCAATAATCATGAAATGTTGTAGCAACGCCACGAAAAGCAACAGTAACAAACAACAATGTGACCGACCACACCACCTACCGTTGACAACAAACGCGCGACAGCAACTGCTGCCATGAACACGCAAACCACAGTAGCGTCGATTTTGATTTGCGACACGCCATGCTTTACGCGCCACCGCACGTTGCACCGTAATAGTGACGTTGAGACATCAACATTACACAACAACAACGTTTTTTTCACTAAAATAAATTAAAATATTTTCAAAATTTCCAATACGCAGGCGCAGCAGATTGGCGAGAGCGTACCGTCCACCCCCCTGCCCGCCCCTGGCATGCCAAACATTCCGTAAGCAGTCGGCAGCAGCATTACCGCTTTTGCGCCACGCATCACAACCGCGCGCCCACAACTCATCCATGCTATCACATCAATAAATTATTCATTTCTGCTTTTATTCCAACAATTTTTCATTAGTTATTCCTTCATTTTGTGTCGCTTGTTGCATTTCTCTTTGTCATGAACCCGCGCACTGACTTGCGCGCGCTGTTACTTAGTGTGCTGACGAACTGCAGTGTGGCATACGCGGCTGTTCGCGCTCAAGATGGGCAAACAAATTTGGCGCGCCACCCGACTACACCCGCTATTCGCGTGCACCCCCAACAAGCGGTGGCGCAATATATCGCGTGCGTGATTTAATGCCGCCACATCGCATCGCGGCGCGTACAGCACGTAAGCGGCACGACAAACTACGCCAGGACAAATTCAGCGACAACAACGAGCAAACGAGTCACACCGTTTATCTTTTTGGCCACGACTCATTGGCATTGCCAGTTTCGCTTTAGCGGTCAGTGGTGGCCACAGCCTCGGTGAAGAGTGGGAGAATGTGGACAAACAAAGCAAAATGGTTATATTTATTTCGTTTCATGGTTTGCATGAGTATTTTGCATGGGCACTCAGGGTCCACTCATATGCTAGTAAGTACAAAACTATGGCGGAAGGTTAAATGCAGCGGGCGTAGAATTTTGTTTTTTTTCTCTCTCTCTTTTTGGCTTGTTGGCGGTGCAAACTCCGCGCGCTGCAGTGGTATTTGTTGCTTGTCATCGCAATAAATTGGATCATTTCAGCAAATCGTTAAGCACTCATCACTCACTTCACTTAAATCGTTGCTTGTACATAGGACGTGTAGACGAGGACTAATAGAAAAGAATGGAAATATTTCCTAAGAGGTTAGTAAGAGGCCAAATACACGTATGTGCGTATGTGACATTAAAAAGATTTGAGCAAAAAGTTCTTTCCTTCAAATAAGATATGGGCGAGCATGAGGAGGAAGGAACGCTGCGGCCTGAGCGGAAGATATTTTGTAACCCAATATCACATCCCTAACCCCTAGTACCGAAAGCAACTGCAGACTCCCATAAAAGGCAAACAAGTACTTTCTTACAGAATTCCTAGTAATTATAAGATAGGCATCTTCTTTAAGAAATTCAGTTAAGGTTAAGCCTAGATGAGGCATTCACAAAAAATACGTTAAGGCGTCTTAACATGCTGCAGACATAGTCAGTTGTTGTTGTAGTAGAAACTTACTAAATCCTGTCCGTGCAATGTAGTTACCGGACCTCTTTGTCTAGCTCATCTAACGGTAGGTTTCGACAGGTTGATTCCAGGGGTTTTGGGTGAGTAGGTTTGATAGAGCTTGTGAAAAGGTGGTTAGTATCGTGCGGTGTGCCTTCACATGCTGGACCTATGTTGGGTATGTCGGGGTCATTTCTAGACTGGTAGGAGGTAGGATAGGTAGGAGTTTAGTCTGCTACAGTACGCGGTTCTCGCAAGGCAGCTGAAACTCTTCATCTGCAATAGGTGATTGTTGGAATCCGATGATTGCATTCAGAGGTCGGGAGTTTAGGTAAGTGATAAGTGTCTCCAGATGAATGTCATTTAGCGTCTGTCTGTAGACATAGTTGGTATTATGTGTCAGGCCCATCTAGTGGAGTTGCGAACAGAGTCAAATATAGTCGATAAGTAGACCCTTAATAACCGGGTTGCGTGCTTGTTACCAAAGAAGTAGCTTTGCTTGTCTAAGAACCTCCAATGCATTCCCGTACTTACCCAGCTCTAAGTGTAACCACTTATTTAGTGGCCTCCTAAACGTAGCCCAGTCAAAATTCCAAAATTTGTATAGTACCGGCGAAAAATTGAAAAAAACTGATCTAATTTCTCTTTCCAGCTCACCAACGTCCACGTTTGGTGCAATCACGCAGATACCCAATGAATAACTGATGAAATTTTACCAGAAGACAAATGAAAACATTTTGGATAGAAGAAAATGCAATGGTACCAAATTTTTAGTTTAATGTCTATAAAAATCTGTTTTAGCAGGGGTTCAGATTCCCACACCGAGAAGGTTGAAAAAATCAGACCCCAGCTTTTGATGGGATTTCCGTGGGCGCTTCTGTGTACTAAAGATGTATCAAAAATGTACAAGCAAACAAGTGCAAGTATATATTGACTTGATTCTATACTCTTCAGTGCCATAGACGCATGACATTCCGCATTTCTGGCTGAGATTCAAGCAATCATAATCTGCGTTTGCATAAACCTTGCGAGAGGCTTCAGGCAAGCTCCGAGGGCTCTGTTCCCCGTGGTACCACATTTAAGGCTCCGGGCAGACTTCGTAAACAAGACAACCAGTTGAGCTTGCATACAGCTCTGGACTGGTGGCCATACCCAAATCCCACAACAGCTTACACAAGCTTAAGTTAATCAACTGAAGACCTAAAAATTCCTTCGCCATCTAAATACTTCACGCGCATATTGATCTAACAGTTCGACATTCTGACGGGTGGAAATTACTCCTCTCACATCATACCGTCCATTACACTCACAATATTCTGTCTGAGTACATCGGGCTTTCGCAGAGAACATGCACCCAGTCCTTTCTTGGCGACCCACAAAAGGAAAGATACAGTGCTACGGCATTAGGTATGTAACTGACCCCTGCAGAATTGCAGGAAACGCAGTATTTTTATGAGTTAGCAATAGGAGACTCTTCCGCTGTTCAACTGATTTCGAAACTACTTTGTGGTCTTAGCAGATCTCCCTTGCGGGCTCAGCCAAGTAAAACGAATGATATAGATAGGCTAGATTGGAGCCGATTTCAGATTTCTCACAGATTAATAGTAATACTGTCTGAATAAGAAGAGGCTTATAACCTGCTCAGAAAGTTATTCTGCTTACGAGTGAACTCCAGTTGAACTCAAATATAGCGTAGCAGATTTTAGAGCCTTCAAATAGACAGACAAAGTTCTTAAAAAATAGTTTTACTGTAGTGCGTTAAGCTCCCTACCTCATCCACAATCATATACTTATATATAAATATATTCTTTTATTTTTGATAATATTTTCGGTGTACAGCCACAATGTTCCTGCAGAACTTTTCACATTTCCGTGTTGTATAAAACCTACACTCCCATACGGTTGCGAAGTGTGAGTGCTGAAATCAATCAATAATCTCTTTCGATAGAAAGGTTCTCAGAAAGATATACGGCTCTGTACGAATTGAAGACGATACCTACCGCATCCGATACAATGACGAGTTAGACACACTTATAAGGGGTGAAAATGTTATCAGATACATTAGAGTGCAAAGATTTCGATGGTGTGACCATATCTGCGAAAGAGCAATGAGGGAACTTTCTTTCACCAGATAGTTATCTTGAACACTCCTTGATACGCCTCGTCGGATATTGTCCGTTCAAGCTTCTATGCCTTATGCTGGTAACGCCGTGCAGGACGAGAGAGTTACAGAGTGTGATATTTGTCCATCGAGAGGAGACATAACTAATCATTTGCCTACTTAGGCCGAAGTAGTACTTGTTGAGAAAGCAAATTCTCTGTTGGAATTTGGTGTTAATGCTGGTAAGCAAATTAATGAAACCCCTTCCTTCCTTGAAATTACAACTGTCAATAGTGGCATGGGTGTCAAGTCCCGAGTGCGCTGACTGGTAGTTTGAAGGCAGGAGGTACGTTGACTTCTTCTCTTTCACCACCAGGCCTATACGCCTCGTTTCTTTATCAAGCTTAGGGAAACTTAAGGAAACTAAAACTCCAAATCAAGCCTTCTAGGCGATATGGCTCTCAGTGCTTTATTTATCCGACAACTTTTATAGTCTTTGGTATGGAGCTCTAGCTTATCGCCGCGTTTGGGACTTATAATACACATCAAAATCGCTCAGGACAGCATTCGATGTTTTTAAGTGAGTACCTGCCGGCGACGCTCTAAACCCACGGACGCTCTAAACCCACACGGATCAATTATTGTATATGTATTATTGGTTACAACCCAAGAAATTTCTTTCATTTAATTTTGTATCAATTTACTGTTCGAAATGTTATTTTATTGTTCTAAGTATTTATAGTTCTTGGTACCAATTGGCAGTGTGGTACGGACACGGCAACCGCCTTGATAGGGCTCAAGGGCTATGTTGTTCTTGTAGCAGCATAAACATCCCCCATACATATACAAGGAATGCTGCTGAAGTGATAGTCGTTGGCCGGATATGAATTCGGGTCGATCCGGTGGCGTATAACCGACTGTTGTGGGAAGGGTGGCCGTTCTATGGGACCCGGCACTCGGTTGCAATGCACTCCACATTACCCAGAAAAGATTTACCGCGTTTTAGGTATTAACCACAGCCACCACGAAAACATCTCCAAAGGACCGGTCCCCAGAACAGGTCAGAGCGAACTCTGAGGGCCTCTGTTCCCCCTGGGGCCGAGATTAAGTCTTCGGTGAGACCTTGTACCCGAGACACTAGCAGTTAACCTTCGATTTTAGTCACCTTTTACGACAAGCATACCTTACTTCGGGCAAATTCTAACCGCTGACCCGCTGTGGGATATCGCTGAGAACAAGTTGATAATCTCCTTTGAAGAAGTGAATATCAGAAAAATAGATTTCTTAAAAACCCAGTCTGAAATATTTGTTTAACTGCTCGTATTTTGCTTTCTTGGAAGCACCATAAAATTGTAAGAAAACCTTAAACATTCGGATGATGATTTTTTGCGTTAAATTATATTTTTTGCCTGTTCCATATTTTTATTTCATGAAATCTATCACTTTTTTCCGCACATTATTTATGTATGTAAGTACACTTTTTCATCTCGTCTCCAGCATTTCCATTTCAGTATGAATTTTTAATACACTTTAATTCTTTGGAAAAACATATCACCTTCTCAAAACACTTGATGGCACCACATTATTTCCGCGCTTCAATTACAATCAATGTCGACGCATTTTAAGAGACAAAACGGTGGCACAGCACAAAAAAGACACATCTGTGCATATGTATGTGTGTAAGCCTTAAATCAGTGTCATACGAAACCACCACGCGTTCAGCAAAACGCCACAGCAAAATAAACAACTGAAGGGTAAACAAAGTATAAACAATTACGTATTCCGCGATTCGACCAAGCACAACTAAATAAACGCGAATTTAAGTTCAGAGCCGCGCATGCGTGCGAACGATTGCGCCAATCCGGATTGAATGTGCGACTCGCTAGACAAATGTTTGCGACCAACCTGCGAAAGAGCACGACGCTGATTGTAGTTGCTCAGAATGATTCAATAAAAAACAAAAAATCAATAGTCCCAGCAAACCAAGAAGGCTGCATTTTATGCAGAGGTGTTGTGGTGAGATTCTTGCTGGAGGGATGAAGATTTCAAAAAATTCCTAGTTATACAGAAACACCGGGGAAGATTCAGAATATTGAAATTAAAAATAAATCCAATGGATATTTACTATAGTCAACAAGAATTTTAATGCGTGCATTTTCGTACAATTGAAAAGTCCGCGCAAAGTCAGAGAGATGACATACCTTGGAGCAACACACGCCAAGTTCCAGCCAGTTCGGTATATTTCTTTGTGTTTGGCATTCGTTTGAATCGAGGAAATCGCGTGATTTTCCCTTTTCATCCCGACAACGCACCAGCTCACGCCTCAGCAGTTGTGGTTGAAAAATTAATGGAATTAGGGTTCTAACTGGTTTAACATCCACCCTATTCTACTTCGGATCCCTCGAACTACTATTTGTACCGGAATTTGAAGAAATGGCAAATTGAACAGCTTTGGACGAAGTTTAGAAACCTAAAAGGAGACTATTTTTTTATTTTTTTTTTGTCGGGACAACTAGCAAGTGCAGCACTCAGACATTAATTGAGTCCATTGTACTACACTTGGATTCCCTTTTAATTTTCTTTAAATCTACACGATCTCCGAAGAAATCTGAGTAGATCTTGTGGTGCCAAGGAGCCAAGATTGTCGCTTCTTAACACATCAATGCCAAAGTCCTCAAACCTGATTCGAGCGAAGGCGGGGCAGACACACAGGAAGTGGTCCGCCGTCTCATCTTCCTCTTCATATGCTGGGCAGAGTACACTGTCTGAGATGCCCAACCTTTCCATGTGCTTTGCCCACAGAAAGTGGCCCGTCATGAGTCCAACCAGCCGTCTGCACTCCCCTCTGCTTAATGACAGAAGGGTTTGCGACAGTCGATCGGACATGACAGGTAACATCAGTTTTGTCAGTTTGGGTGGTAGTTACCCATTTGCTAACCGTGGCCGTGATGGCCGCAGAAGGGAGAGGCAAAACGGGCTCTGGGCCAAAGAAGTTGGCCTCGAATTAACTTTTGCAAATCCTTCAATTGATTTATTACTGGATGCATATAAATATATGCATGTATACTTTCAGAAAATATTAAAAGAGTCCGCATTGGTTTGAGATGCCATAAATTTGTCGCAGAGTGTAATCTGCGCTAGCTGTGTCCTAAAGCGTTTGAGGCCTCGCGGTATCCTTTGCTTCAACTACGTAGTACATTTGGATTGAAGGAGCTACATACGAGTATAACTCCGACTACCAATAGTGGGGAAGGTAGTTATTGAGCCACGGCTAAGTCTTCCTTGCCTTGCGAGCAGATTAGAAGTACTGCGGAAGCATGTAACTTTCAGACAACATCAAAAGCCATTTTTGTCTCCCGACCTCTGTTTCCGGCGTGAAACGATTCCAGTGACGCTGTTTTCTGCTGACGGGAAGGTGTTGAGACTCAATCTCAGCCTCCAGGCAGCTTCAGCAGAAAGAACTTGCCCGATAAGCATGCCCACGAATTTCGAGAGCTTTGGATGCTTTCCATTTCAATTCAACCGGGCTACTCGGGTCATGTTCTTCGATTTCGATGTAACTTAAATATGTTGCTCTCTGGTCAAAATAATGAGACACGTATTTTTTTGTTCGCCCGAAAAAAATTTTTTTCAAGAGTTATCGGCAATTTTGTTTTTTGCCTCAAACTCGATTTTTTTTAATTATATAAGAAAAAAATTTTTTGAAATGCCCATAACTTAGTCAAAAATGAACCGATTTTAATAATTCTGGGTTCAAAATGATCGTAATTACTTACACAAGCGACTTCATGTAGAAACAATTGCAAAAAAGTAGTTGAAAATTTTTTATTTAGTAAAAAAGAAAAAAATTTAAATTTTTTCAAAATTCAATATTTCAAAAAGTGCATTTTTTTTTTTTATAACTTTTTCCAAATCAAAAAAACATCTCAAACTTTAATTGAGCTGCATGCCTAGTAGCTAAAATGCGTTGTTTTTGAGTAATGAATTTTTAAGTAAACACCCTGTTTCGCACTTTTTGTTTTTTGCAAAATAAAAAATTTTCAACTACTTTTTTGCAACTATTTCTACATGAAATCGCTCGTGTAAGTAATAACGATCATTTTGAACCCAAAACTATTAAAATCGGTTCATTTTTGACTAAGTTGAAAATTGAAATGGAAAGCATCTTTGGTTTTGTTAGCCTTAGAGCTGCATCGGGCGCCCCCGATATACCTGTGCTCAGAAGGATCTCGCGACTTTATACGTTGGCGCACTAACCTAACGCTCGTTGAGTTGTCGCGAAGTTTAGCTTTCCAGGAGCAGACTACATGTTCTCAAGGGATTAAACACGAAACAATACACTAAAAATATATCCATTCCTTATCAGTAGTTTTGGGCCTACCGCTTCTGGTTCAGGCCTCCCGTAGTATATGTATGTATGTAATTGCCGCGCACAAGCGAATTATCAATTGTAATAAAGTGCCCTTGTTACGAAACACAAAAGTGTAGATAGAGTACACTCGCAAGTGAGGTATCCTCGCAATAGCTCCCACGCAATCTCTTTTATCAGCTTTCTCCGCCACGGCAGTTTTGTTCAAACTAAATTTACATTAATGAGAAAAGACTCTGTTCTTATTGAACAATTCTACTCACTCTCAACCCACAAACAATGGCTATAAGTATATATGTATGTATGTATTCGGATTATCAGGTTGCTACTAAATCGCTCGATTCCTACGAAAGCTCCTCGAGGACAGCGATTTAATGCAGGTAAATTCTAAATCTAAATCTTTTGGCAAATGAGATTTTCCGCAGCTCAGTCATAACAACATCGAAATCAAAAGCGTCGAACGGTACATTTATTAAGAAGGCTTAGGAAAACACTAGAAGATAACCTCGTCACACCCAAGAATCTGATGTCAGTGATGCTGGAGAGCAACGATGCATGGAACAAAGTACGGCATGTGGCTGCCGAGTGATGCAGCACCTCCCGTACGGCGAGCAGGCAAGGCATAGGCGCTAGCATCAAGAAAGCGTGCAATGCAACAAATACAAAAAATGACGATACCAGACTTAGAAACTAACCTTTTTATGGTACGGATAGGGACATGGCTTGTGGCGAGGTACTAATTCGACAGGGTTGGCTTCCTTGTTAAATGGTTTTAACGGTTGGTGGTAAAAAGCAGATGCTGCTTTCGACATATTGCATCAGGACAGTAGCTGACGTTGAAAGTAGTGTACAAATCGACTTTTGACAAAATATTTACTTATTTATTATTATTAATTATTAAATTTACTACGGTAGAAGGCTTTTTCGGATAAAATCCCAAATTGACTTGGTTAGGCTTTCGTAAAATTCGAAAAAAAAAAAACGTAATTACCCAGAAGTGGGTATAGCACAGGGCCCAGGCGAGACACAACCCAAGAAATCGCGTTTGGAGAAGTCAAAAATCAAATCGAGGCTCATTTCTTTTTACGATTTCAAGGGAATCGTCCACAAGAATTTCGTACCAATGGGCCAAACCGTCTATGCAATTTTCTATGTTGGCGTTTTGAAGCGTTTGTTGCATCGCATTCGTTGAATTCGCCCGGAATACCGCAAAGGAGGAAGCTGGCCCTTATTGCTTGATGATGCACCATCTCATCGATCCACTCTTGTGACTGATTTTTGAACTAAACCGTATTTTAACCATCAATCACTCACCGTATTCGCCTGATATGGCCCCGTGTGAGTTCTACCTATTCGGAAAATTGCATTTGGCCATGAAAGGAAAACGTTTTGCGTCCGTAGAGGCTATCCAAAAGGCTTGTACCGACATCCGTCAATGACCAGAAACACTTTGTCGAAAAGCTTTTAGATCGCGCAAAACAGTGTATCGAGGCCAAAGGGGACTATTTTGAATAAATAAACTCGAATTTATCAGATCAAAGCTCCTGTCGTTTCTATTTTAGCTCAGTCTTGTTTATTTTGGACTTCACCTTGTATAATTGGCGCTTACACACGTTTTGGGTATTTGACCGAGCTCTTTCTCCTATTTGTGGCATGTGTCTTGATGTTGTACCACAAATGGAGGGACCAACAATTTTAAGCCGACTACGAACGGCAGATAGTTTTCTATGAGGAGCTATTTCATGGCAGAAGTATACTCGGGGGCTTGCCATTGCCTGCCGAGGGGCGACCGTTATTAGAAATTTTTTTTTCTTTATTTTAGTGTTTCATGGACATTCGAATCTACATACATCTTCCGAATGGTAGTCACTCACCAACCCATTCGGCTACGGCGACCGCTTCTACCAAATTTATGTAAATTTACCTGATTATTGGCCAATTCCGCCCCCTTTCAACGCCAGCATATCTTGGATAAGGAGTAATATATATGTCCCACGTTGCATTGGCTCGGCCGGATGGACATATGTGGCTAAATCAACTCCTCTCATCGTTCACAAATGCAATTACGTCAGCTCAACACCCAGTTCTATCAAATTCACTGAGAGCCAAAGACTTACCGCAATACGTGCAACCATGTGCGCTCTCTCAACCGTGTTTTGCACCCTTTATTCAACGGTCAGCTCGCTTTTCGTCTTTGTCATCTTTTATTCTCACGCTTGCATAATGAAGTTGTCATCGCTGCAACAGTAAAAATTGTATATTAATTACTTTCAATATGCACATTTCCGAGCTCATTAATACGCACACATACATACACAATACCGGTCGTCTGGGCGTTGAGTAATACCTCATCTGCCCAAATTGTGATGCTCCAGAACAACGTGACAATCACTTACAGCCTGACTCAAAGTGACAACATTAAAGCGTAATTTTATCGCTCGTCAACAATTTCGATAGCGCGCATGAACGGAAGACATGTAGGTTTCTTATAGATGTAGACACGCATACACACATACATGCGTTGTGAATGTGTGCACGTGTGCGCTATGGCACAGCAGGATACCGCCGCTTATGCTTCGATTTCTTGCGGTGCCTGCCATGTCATACCTGTTTGCTCCATAATCGTGGCTATGTGTGAAGCATTTTAATCGAATTATAATTCACAATCCTTAAATGGCTGGGCAGCGTACAACGTGCGTAGCATTTAATTGCGTCACTCGTGGCCACTTGCTACAGCTTCTGATCAGTCCATTGGCATTGTCGTACTATCCACTGAACACTAGCTACTGAGCGCTGATATGATGGATAAATAACTGTAGTCATGTGCGCGCCCACTCTTGTGCTATATCGGTCGTGTTCGCGAACTACATACATACGTACGTACGTACATACCACAAGATGCTTGTATGTAAGTGCAATTAACTTATTCACCGTTGCAGCATTCCTCTGAGCATGAGAAATGGAATGAATGGGCGTGCAGGCGGTTTTATACGACAACAATATTGTTACATTCATGCATACCATACATATCCACATGCAAGTGAATTGCCCAGTGCAGTGCATTTGCTGAACGAGATCATTGCAATGCGAGCTACGTGTTCCAAGAATGATTATAGACCTCACGCAGCTCCATGGAATGTATCTGAAGAATTTGTCATGTTGCACTACACTACATTTCCGGCACTTAACGGAAAAGGTATTAAACGGTTTTGTGTGCCATACAGTAACAGCGACCCCTGCAGGCAGCCAGCTACATGACGCCACACAGTGCTGCCACACAGTTGTGTTTTCGTTTTTCTTTGAGAAAATTATGATGCTCTGATAATGCAGCGAAGTGAATGCTACTGTAGTCGTAGGAAAGGAGAGGTTACGGAAACGGCGGTAAAAATAAGCAACATAAATAGTTATTTTCCAAAGTATTACAAAAACAAAAAAAAACACGACGCATACTTTTTTTTCAATGGAGTCCTATTTGAAGCGGCGGGTTAGGGGGTTATAATTTGCCCGAGGTAACGGATGACTGTCGTAAGAGGCGACTCAAAACCACACCTCAGCCTGTTATTTATTTAGTTAACTCAACGATAAGAGGCTGAGTGAAACAAAAACGGCTTCGTGACGATGGGAACACTGTCCTCATTGGAGCGGTCAACACTTAACAGTGCATAATCTTACATTTGCTTGAAGTGCTTGTGTGTCATTCCGCATTTGGGGTTTGGTCCCATGTGTAACATAACAGAAACTCAATCTACTCTTATACATATTCTTTTGGAGCCCAACCAAAACAAGGCTCTGTCGACCAAGTCAAGTCGGTATAATCTTGTCTGCACTTAAAGCTAAGGTGTTGAGGTGCATGACTGGTAGTGACTAAATAACCAGTCGTTAAGGGAGGGGTCTAGGGTTTGACTTTCAAAAAATCGATTTTTTGGAAATAGCTTTTTCTTATAGTAAATCATCTCAAAAATATTGTCCCAAAATTTCAGCTCAATCGGAGCAAAACTTTTGGAGTTATAGACGTTTTTGTCCCCACCCCTCTGCGACAGCTGCGAGCGTTTGGAGCGAAGTGTAAAACTAAACTTTTTTTTCAAACGCGTTTTTCTCGAAACCACTTTTTCAAAGTCCGTGACTATTAGAACTTCAACAATATTTAACCGATCCTTTTCAAATTCGGTATACAACTTCTATATATAAAATACCTCCCCCCACTGAGAGATTTTTCACTTTTTTGTTTTACATTAAGGGCGGTTTCCACTTATACAGCGAAAAAATCAGTGAAAATCGCCCTTTTTGCTTCAAAAACACGCTGGCAACGTAAAAATGAAAAAAAAAAATCGGAGCCAGTGGGGGGAGGTTTTGGTGATAATTTAACCAAATAATTCTGTTTTTTTTATTTCAGGTGATTCTACAACTAGATACGATAGTCACCGCAAATCACCTTTTGGAAAAGGCGTTTTCGGAAAAGTTACCTCACCGGCTTATTTCCCGATATTTTCTTACAAAAATTGAGTACAATATTGTTGAAATGATGCTTTATAATGTACAAAAAGTTTAAATACATTTTCACTATTCATATCTCTAAAGCAAAGTCTCAAAAATTCATTAAAAAAAATGCTCAAACCCTAGACCCCTCCCTTAACGATCCCCTCCGATGCCCAGGCAAGATCGGTTGTAGCAAGTGCCTTACCGCGGTATGCCGGCTCTGCCGCACGGGTCATTTTCTTCCGTCCATACTCGACTAGCATCACTGGGTGCTCCTTTCTTCGACAGCCTGGGGCAGTGCGTCAACCTAAATCCCATCAATCTCTTCCATTATATCAACAGCTCTGGCTGGCTGTAGATATCTGCCTTTTGGAGGTCTCATAATGGTATCAAAACGGCGCTTCAGTGCTACTAGAGGAGTGTCAGACATGCACTTCAACCTACCTACCTACCTATTTGAAGGGACCGCCAGTTCAATTGCACTTGCAATTTATAATTACGGATGGTAAGGGTATATGAATAAAATAAAATAAAAATTCAAGTCAATCGGCTAAAATTTATTTCTAGTAATGAGTTCGATTGGATATGCTTTTTTCGTATTGCCAATTCATAAACTTCTTCTTCTTCTTCTCGATTGTCGTAATAACCGGTTACGCGATTTTGGCCGAGTGTAACAAAGCAGGCCAGTTGTTTCTTTCTCGTGCTAACCGGCGTCAATTGGAAACACCAAGTAAAGCCAAGTTCTTCGCTACCTGATCTTTCCAACATAGATGAGGTAATCCTCTTCCTCTGCTACCACCTGCTGGTACCGCATCGAATGCTTTCAGAGCCGGAACGTTTGTATCCATTCGGATGACTTCACCTAGCCAACAAAGCTGTTGGATCTTCATTCACTGCACTATGTCTCATATAGCTGCTCGTTCCATCGCCTACGATACTCGCCGTCGCCAAAGTACAAGGATCCAAAAATCTTCCGCAGAATCTTTCTCTCAAATACTCCAAGGGACACCTCATCGAATGGTGTCATCGCCCAAGCTTCTGCGGAATACGATAGGACGGGCATGATAAGAGCCTCATAAAGTGTTAGTTTTGATCGTCGAGAGAGGGCTTTACTACTTCACGACTAGAGGCCAAATCATAAACCTACGTACAAAATTCTTATAGTCCCTTCATGTTGGCGGAGAAAAATCGAAAAAATATTATATTGAAAGTATAAGTAATTGTGAGCTATTGAGTTTTGCATAAGGCGGCACAAAATTAATCACCCTATCGAATCATATTTGACAATTGTGAAGTAGGCAGCTGCAGTGTACAAACAGATAAGCGATAGAGTGCGTAAAGGTCAAACTAAAAATTTCCAAATTAAAATGATTAAAAAAGTTGTTCAAAAACAAAATTGGATGATTAATTTTGCGACTCCTCGTATAATACGCAGTACGCTAAAATTTCAATTTCAAATAAATCGTATTACTTTACTTACTTAATAAAGGGCGGTGCCTTTCCCATTTTCCGAGGTAAGAGCTTTTTTTTCTCTGATATTATCAGGCATAATAATTTTGAGCAAACTTTCTTTATTACAAATTTACCTTTATTGGGAAGGCTGTGAGTTTTCAATACGCCAATAGTCGTTTAGATACATATTTCAATTGGCTATTTTCTCGTCCTTCGAAAAGTTTTGTTAGTCACGTCTTTATAGCCATGCCAACGTTATTATAAACTTCAAGAGATCTGAAGCAGGGAATAACAAAAAATGTGTGTGAGCAGAATCCCTGATAACATGATTTTCCATTCAATGACTAAAGAAATTTTCTTTGGCAAGAGATTACTGAAAAAAAATACCAGAGTATAAAATAAACTGGAAAATTGGGAACCAAATTCTTGCCCTATGTACATATTTTTACACAATCGTATACAGATAAATCGAAACTGAACGAGGGAACTACACACGTACGTACGGACCTGGTACTAAACTCTCTATCTCAATGAGTATATGGTAGGGCATCATAGTTTTTAGTCTGGACATCATAGTTTTCTCTGATTCAGTCTGAGAATCTAGCAGTCTCAACTGTACCCAACTTAAGCCCCTCAACTTGCCCTCCTGGCAAGGAAAACCACAGAACACCGTTTCGAATGCCTGCCTGGTCTCGTTCTCGGAGGCTAATGAAAGCGTGGGTAGGTATACCAAGAACAGTGTAAGTACTTCTATCTTTTGGGGTGGTCATAGACCTTAAAGAGGAAATATTATTCCAGATCGGCCTATTCTGATTCTGAGATAGAATGCTTCATAGTAGGGAGAGATACCTCAACATATTTGATTTTGTGAATATATGACTATGGCTGCAAATAAATTAATATTTTGTAAGAGAGGTATAGGTGAATTAACTGTTATTAACGAAACTATCAAAAACCTTTTAGTCTTCAATATTAAGTCCGAGTTGCTTTTGGGTTTTCGGAGTTACGGAGTTACGGACGTGATATAAGTATGCAGTGCCCCCTCGTTGTTATTGTATGCAAATAGTTTAACTTCTTAGGCATAAAAGCGCTGGTTGAATCTCATAGGAAATATGAACTTTGGAGTTGAGGGGGTTTCTATTGAAAAAAAAAAATAAATAATTGGCTCGCACACTTCTGTTAGGTGTTCGGTCAAGTTTCTCCTTCTGTTTGAGGCATGCGTCTTCATGTTGTTACACAAATGGACGGACCTACAGTTTTAAACTGACTCCTAATGTCAAATGTTTTTTATGAGGCAGAAATAAACTCGGAGGTTTGCTATTATCTACCGAGGCGCGACCGCAATTAGAAAACCAATTTTTCTATAATTTTGCTGTTTCATGCACGGAGACTCGAACCTACCCACTCTCGAATGCGAGTCCCGCACCAACTCACTCAGATGCGGCGGCTGCCGTTACATTGCCTAATTCAATAAATGGTAAAAGGTTTACTAAAGTTATCAATGCGAATTATAAACGAAATTGCTAAACAAGTTTAAAGTCGTTTGAATTAACCTCAAATTTATTTTTGTCTAAATTAAAATTTTTGATATTTACAAATTAATTTATAAAAATTAGTTTTATACAAGTCTGTGCTTAAACATTAATAAAAAATTATCATCCACTCACTATACACACCAACAAGTATTGCGTTTGATAAGTTATGAAAAATAGTCACACGTAAACGTGGCATAAGAACACTTGGCGCAATTTGAATGCAACCCTACGTTTCGCTAAGCAACCCTGTTGTATTGCTTTTCGCGTAATTTTGCCGTATTTTGAGCGTCGCATAATTAATTTATATCCCATAACTTTACTCCACAAAATCCATCTTAGAAGCTTATGACTTCCGTTCGGAACAAAGCAACATTTCGAAAAATTGTGTAATAAAAAAAGAAAACTGTTCGCCAAACGAGTCTTTCGTATCCATAATAGCAATGGTTGATCTCGAGACGGTAGTTGCGCCAGCAGAGGCTTCAGCTATGAACAGCGCCACTGCACTCTGCCGCCTTTGTTTGCGTCACGATAAAACAATTGTGAATATCTTTGAGGAAGAATTGGAGCCAGCTGCAGAAAACGCGCCTTTGCCCGAGGGTGCAGCAAAAAAAATGCCACTGGTGGAACGGCTATTTGACTTGTTGGGTGTAAAGGTACGTATAAGGGGTTTTCATCGTTTTATTGGCGCTATATTAATATACATAATTAAACGTTACAGTTTCAGCATTCAGCGTCCTTACCGAGTAGTATCTGCCAGCGTTGTTTTACAATGATCGAGGCGTTCACCAATTTTCGTGAAAATGTGCAGAGATGCGAGACTGAGTTGCAGCGTTGGCTGGAGCATAACAAAAAAATAGTAGATAGTGACGATCAACGTGCGGGTTTGAACGGTAATCCAGGAGAATTTGAGCCTGAAGTTGACTGCATAATCACTGAAGTGGATCCTAATCAAGATTATGAAAGTTCGGAAGATGAGTTTTCAATGGAATCAGATTCAGAAACCGAGGAGCAGCTGACGTCAGCCACGCACACATTGCAAAATACACCAAATGCAGGATCAAATTTATCACAGCAGCAAACAAATGAGTTTACCGATGCGCTAACGGCATCCATACCAATAACAACGGGAGAAGCGCAAAAGTTCGATACTTCGCTGCCTGCTCCGGAAACAACACCCTCCGGCACACCAATGGCAGGTGGCGACTCGTTTGTTACTGGTGAAATAGTGATTAAGAATACCTACCTTTGTCAGTATTGCGACATGGCATTTACAACGCAATCTGAATGCCAAGAACATGAATCACAACACGATAGTGCAGCGCCTTACGTGTGCAGCTTCTGTTCACAACGCACATCGAGTCGGCAAAATTTGATTTATCACATCAAAGAATTACACGATCCAGAAAGACCATATGTGTGTGCGTTCTGCAAAAAGGGCTTTTGTCGGCGTTCGGATTTGAAGAAACACACAATCGTACACACAGGTGTACGCCCATTCTCATGTCCAGTATGCGCAAAGAGCTTCTCACGCAATACCAACTTAACCAAACATATACGCATTCATAGCAGTGTAAAGCCACACGTTTGTACGCGCTGCCCGCGTTCGTTCTCAAGCGCGTCCGAATTAATGCGTCACATACGTTCACACACCAATTCAAAGCCATTCCAGTGTAGTCGTTGTCCCAGCACATTTGCACGTAAAGACAAACTACACCTGCACGAGCGAACGCACCTACGTCGTGACTCCGAATTTCTACTCAATCAAAACAATGGTACACCACCGAGTGGTAATAATAAAAGTGAAGAGGGTGGTGGTGTGATTGGTCAAACAGAAAATATAGTTGTTGCTCTCAATCCGTACGGTGAACCCGAATCAACACAGCCACCGCATGCAAATATGTCCTCGCCACAAGATCAATATCGCCAGCATAGCATACTAGCAGCGCAGTTACAACAACGTCCGGTGATGCCAAAGCCACCGCCGCATAAGCCATCGCATCCGCGCAATTTCACCTGCACGATTTGCCAGAAATCATTCACACGTGAACGTGACTTACAACGACATCAGGCGCTACATTTGGACACCCTCTTTACGTGCAAGCAATGCGGCATCGGTTTCAATAGGCGCGAGAAACTCGCACGCCACGAATTGGAATTCCACGCGCCCCAATATCCATGTGATGTCTGTCGCATACAATTCTCAAAGCGCGACGAATATGAGAGACACATGAAAATGCATGAACTGCAGCAGAATGCGGTTATGGCTACACAAGCGGCCATCAGTGCGACATCGGGCATAGTGGGAGCGCCCGCAAGTAATATTCTCGGCCTGGCAGGTGGCCCCAATACTGCTGGCGCTATCAACTTAGTCACAAATGCGTCTGGCGTTTGCCCGCCACCTCCGCCGGTGCCGTTGCCAAAAGATATGTCAGTGTCACAACATCGACCATCAGCCGCCGACATGTCGTTCTACAGCCAGCTGGTGCCAACCATGAATCTGGGATTTTATAGTGAGACGCGACCAGAAGATCGTAATGGTATATAGAGTGAGGAGTGTTGGCGTGGACGTGAATCGCATTTAATTATAGAAACGTAGGCAGTACGTTAAACTGTTAGTTTTAATAATTAGACATAGTCAACTGTTTGGTTTTTTTTTTCAATTATTATCCAGAAGACAACATTTATCTTAATTATATAGTTATGCATGATATATCATGAAATAAATTTCTTCTATAATTATCTAAATTCTATCGATTTCGAGACATTTAGTTCAATCACTCTTGTCGATACTCAAGAGAGCACAATTATAATTTTGTAACAAAATAATACAAATTCCAGATCTGATTATAAAATTCTATGTGACCGAGTTTCGTGGTGATCAAGGTTGATAGTGTACAATATGATGACAAGAATTTATAAGGAGTTGCCTACATCAGACCGTTAAACAGCTCTCAGCGAATTTCAAGAAGTCAGCTGATTTGGTGATGTCACTTGATGAGACGACAGTTTGTTTACGTCAAAACTGATTTGTGTTAGTGAATTAAGAAAAAATTAACGTTCATGTTACTTTACCGTCCGAACCACTTCCGGTCCGAGCAGTGACTGATTGGATGAGAGTAAGAATGCGTGTGAAGTGCGATTGAAATGCGAATTGCTGCCAAATCCCCGTTGTCGGACGTCGCAGTCTAAGTTACTCTCACAATTTTGTTTCCGCTCGCTAAGCCTTGTAATCTATCATCCAAGGCGTATCTATTGAAGGGAGTGGCGTTAGAGCAACAACATTTTTCAAATTTTTTAAAATTGAATAAACCAGTGGAACCCATAATGGAAAGAATAATGAGATGGCGGCTATCGTGGTACCGTTACTTTGTTCTAAGCGAATTTGACAATGAGTGACCTCCTATTAGCACCAGTATGGCCAGATTACCATTTTCATAACTTGATTTAGCACTTTTTTTGTTATTTAGTCTCGGAGTTTTAGTTTCTTCTTCGTGACAGTTTTCTAGCCTGTTCTAATTAAAATGTAATGTTTATAATTTTGTAAAATATACATTTTTAATATTTAGGTCAATAATTCACTCAGTTTTATTTAGCTTTACTTTTTTTCACATCTGGCCGCATTACCCGCGATTGCGGTTATTCTTGTTCTTCTTCATTCAGCAGTCAAATCTCTCTCTCGCCACTGCAGTGTTGCCTAGGTTTGGATATAAAAACGCACTAAAACGCCCATTTAAAGAAAAGGAAATACCAAATTTGTATGGAATTACTTAAAGAACTTTGCATGCGTGACAAATTGTCTTTAAAATGTGCGGTTTTTTTAAATAAATGGGTTATGTTTATGTACAATTTACTTTATGACTTTTTTGTTAAGAGAAACTCTTTTGTTAAGGGCACGACTTTTTTGCTATATTTGAGGTTATGTCACACGATAAAATACTCTTTTTGTAAAAATATCGTTATAGTTTCTTCTGTAGTTTCTGGTATTTTGTTGCTTATTTTTACTAGGAATACACCTCTTGATACCCTATGGCCTACTAAGGATTGAGGAGCGGAAGAAACGATTACACCACTATGGTTTTAATTCGCATTCAGTAAATTTAAACTCTTTACAATGTGTAAAAAGCTTTTCACTGCTAAGAAGAGCTGAGAGGAAAAGATGTAATATTTTTGCGTAACCTCAAAAGGAGCACAAAATTAAATATGCACTTTGAAAATATAAATTTTTATAAGAATCAACAAATTTTCATGAGCTCTAAAATCTTCTCAAAGAGACTTTGTTTGGGAAATATTTAGTATAATGTATATGAAAAAAAGGTTTAAAGGGGGGATAGAGGGGTGTTTCCCATCTTAAAACTGAAAATCGCACCTGCCGGATGCTTATAGTTTAATTATAGCTTAATTTAATGTTAAAGTTCTGTAATTTAGCAAAAAGTTGGTGTTGCCATACACCTGAAATAAAAACGAAGTTCGTATGCAGGGATGTTCAGAGGAGGGTTCATTGTGAAACTGCAGTATTGTTTGCTGTAATTTAAAATTGAGAAATATTTTTGAAAATAAAAACATACAACTCATCGAAACTTAAAAACAATGATATTATGCGTATCACCAAAAATAATAAAGTAATTAAAAGCCAAAAATTACGGTTTATAAGTGTATTGTATTGCTTCGATCAGTTTTACAAACGGGTTCTCATGCCGTTTATAAACAGATTTTCTCCACAAAAATTGGATTATCATGTCTGCAAACCAAACAGGGTGGTCGTAGTTGTCTTTATTAAAAACTCGTTTTCTTTCAAATAAATAACCCTCATCAGTCCAACTCCGGCTACGCAATCCACTGCTTTCCGTGTTAAAATCATTGAACCCAAAACTTAAATTTCATATGCGTGTATGTAGTAAGGAGGCACAATAACCCCCATCCCCATCATTAACACTAAACTCAAATACTTAATTTTTGTTCATATTTTTGTTTTCATTTGCAGGCATCCGGCAGCACCATACTGTTGTCATTCCAATCTTCTTCTCATTCGCGTTTACAATTGGAAAGTGATTGTGTGGACAAATGCATTTGTATTTAATTTTAATAAAAATAATTCGAATATAAGTTAAAAATAAGTAAAAACACGCGTGTGAGTGTATATATAGTGTATTTTAGTGAAGTGTAAAAAAATATATAGTGCAATGTGCCAAATTATAGTGAAGTTCCCAAGGGCATTTTGAAGGCAAATAATTCCGAAATTTTTATTTCCCGAATAATTTGGAGTTATAAAGAGTGTTCCTTAATACCTCACTAACATCTCCATCAAGTTTCATTAATAAAGACATTATAGTTTGCCAAAAATTGCTAAATAGACATTATTCTAAATTCCAGCCCTTTGTTTAACCGTCTTTTGTTTAATAATACAGTTTTTTTTGAAGTGAAACTTCTTAGGCGTCGATGGACGAGCGAGAATGGGGAGTAAAATTTCAAGACCATGCAACGTTTTGAGCATTTTCGTTCCGCGAGAGAGAAAAATGATACAACATAGAGGAAAAGGAGAGGGAGAGCTATCCCTTATATATATCTTATGGCCTTTGGAGATGATCCAGCATGCTTGACTGAGCTTTGTGTGTGTTAGTACAGTCGGGTGTCGTCGTGTCACACATACTTGTTGTCGGTAAAAATCAAAAATTTTTGATATTAGCGTCAAGCACCCGACACGCACACATATAAAGTTCTTGTCAACAATGCTTGACCGTGTCCAAAGGCCATTAGATACAATTTAGGCTGTTTTTTCTGAATTTTGCCATGTGGTTGCTAATTTCTAGTGAGAAATAACAATGCCTACTTTTTGGCGCTTGTTTGTTGGGGCAAATTTTTAGGAAATATATTTTTGGTGCCTACTTTTTGGCGTTATATTTCCTTGGTGCCTACTGTTTGGGGCGTTTTTTCGTCCCAAGTTTTTTGGCGTTTTTTTTTGGTGCCTACTTTTTGGCGTCTATTTCCGTTTCCTGGCTAGTGCTTGTGCGTACTATAAAAGGCTATCCATTCCGGCATCGGATTTGTTGGTATTGCCTTGCGGTAATTTGTGCCGTTGCTGCTGTCCTGGAATCGCTGCGTTTGTGCGCGTGATAAACGCTCGGAGTAGTGCGCGTTGTTGCTACGGCTTGTATCCGGCGTTTACCTCCACCCGTCGACCCTTCTCCGGTTTTTGCAAATTTTGTCTATTTGTATTCTCTGCAAATGTTGTGAATTTTTATTTAGATATATATTCTTTCTCTCTCTCTCTCTCTCTCTCTCTCTCTCTGTCATTCTGTCTCGGGTCTCTCCCTCTTTCTTTGGCTGCCTTGAAAGTTTCATATCTGTTATGTGTACTACAAATTTTCGCATTTTGTTTATAAAAAACCACTCAATTTATTGCGAAGAGCAAATGGTTGGCAACACTGCACAACTTAGCTAATGCGACGTCATGCACTCTCTGATGGGCGCAATCTTGTTTCTATGATTCACGCTTTAAAAAAAAAAAAAGGTTGTAGAGGGAGATAGAGGGTTACATCCCCATCTTAAAACTGAAAACCCCACCCTCCGGAGTTTTTACGTAATTTATGGTTAAAGTTGTGTAATTTAGCGGAAAGTTGATGTTGCCTGACACCTAAAATAAGAACGAAGTTCGCATGCAAAGACGTTCGCTAAAAGGTTGTTTGTTAATCTGAAGTATTTTTTGCTTAAGCTTGGTGTTGAGAAATATTTTCGAAAATATAAACATAAAAAAACGCCGCAGGAGGAAATTTGGAATAAAAACCGTGCGATTATCTGGATTGTAAGTATTAAACTCATGGAACCTTAAAAATATTGACATTTTTGTAAATTTGCAGCATTTTTTACATAGAACTTTTATCCGCGTGGTCCTCGGACTTAAGATGCCCGCTCTCGCTGCCGGGAGCTGAATCTGTCTGATCAGTGATCACTAGACCGACGTGCCGCTATCAAAAGCTGTGTCCCTTTGTGTGTCCTTTGCCCGGTTGCGCGGCGATGACGATCTTTGACGGGAACTACTTAATCGGTGGCTAGCCCGACCGCTGATATCAGTTGCTGATCTTCGAGGGTTATCTCACTCTCCTTAGTTGGATGTTCAGTCTGTGATGATTAGCTCACAGCTGGTGCAGGTCTGGCAATATCGAGGGCCGATTCGTGACAAACTACCCGGCTGGCAGAGGGTTCATCATTCCAGCCAGCGTATTCCTGGAAGAGCGACGTCTCCGTTTCCCAGAGCCTTGCGAGGTGGTATTTAACCTGCTTCTTGCTACTGCCCTACTTATTATTAGTGCTGTTGCTGTTATTGTTGTTGTGCTCATCTTATTCGTACGACTGCCTGCTCGACAAGGCACGTTCAGCGGCCTCCACATTTTCTTGTGATCTTACTGGTCCGCGGTAAGGCCACCGTTACTTCTCAATCTATCCTGGTATTGGGGAAACGCCGATCTAATACAACCGAATTGCCTCTTGGCTGCAAGCCATTCAATGAGTACAGTGAGACATAACACCTTGGCTAAACAGGCGACAGCACTTGGCCATCGTTCTCAAGCGTTACCGGCATCAGCATGAAGACGTGTTAATGTGCCACTTGTTGTTGTTGTTGTAGCAGCATAAATATTCCTCATGCATATATGGGGAATGCTGCTGAAATGACAGTCCTTGGCCGTATATAAATCCGGGTTGTTCCGGTAACGTAGAACCGACTGTCGTTGGCACTTCAAAGTGTCTGCCATAGCTCTCCATTCAATATATTGTAGAATGAAATTTTGGGCATTTCGATTCAATAAGAGATTTATAGAAATTGATTTGGCGTTGTAGTTAAAAAAGACATCCAGTCTGAAATTAATTTTTAGTTGTTCAAGCGAAGTTAACAAATTAGTTGTTACTTAAAATTTTCTGCTACTGCGAATGTCTAAAAAAAAATGTTGATAACCAATTTTTGTTGCTGCAATGTAAACTTTTCGGAGGTGGACTCCAGTTATTTTTTACGTTCTCTATTTCAGATTGGTTTTTTTCATGACCCACATTTTTGCGCCTACACACCTTTTTACGTTCTACGATTTTCTGGTTTTTTTACGTTCTCTGACTTTCAACTTTTTTTACGTTCATTGCTTCAGATTGATTTTCTTTCGTTCCACAATTTTTCACCTTTTCATCTTTGCTACGTTCTCTGACCCTTTCATCTTTTTACCTTTCATCTTTTACGGTCTCTATTTCAGGTTTGCTTTCATGCATTCCACAATTTTTCACCTTTTCATCTCTCTTACGTTCTCTGCCACTTATCTCTATTTCTAGTCTAGTTCCCTACCTCAGCCCAGTCACCATTATCGAGAATTTCGAAAGGGAAGTTAGAAGAAAATAGCGATGTGCGTTTCATCAACAGATGTCGCCATGAAAGGTGTGTAACACTGGTTTTATCAGAGAATTGCAATGAAATATAAATTTAGTCTTATTCCGGACATTCTCTGTTTGGGGGATGGAGAGCACGCGTTAATGTATTCAAGTAGAGAACTTTTTTCTCAAGTTTTTTCTTAAAAGTTCTCTGTTTCTGGTGTACGTAGATAATTCAGCAACAAGGATTTGCTTTTTCAAGGAGCTTTAACCATTTTTAGTAGTAGATAAATGACAGATAATTAGAAAAAGCCCTTGCCCATCTAGATATTCTTTGTCAGATAATGGCAAATAGGAGAAGTTTTAAGGGGAAATTCGGTTAGCTTTGCCTGCTTGCGTTTTTACATTCATTGAAAAATTACAGATGAATGTTTTGTTTTTGGCAATCTGGTACATATTCGTTAGTCGGTAATAACTTCAAGCTTATTAAGCAATTCAAAGCATTGATTAATGAAATGAGGAATGGTATGGTTGGTATGGCTCTCTTCCGCAAACCTTCAAGGTGCAGGATGTAGTAAATTTTCAAAGAAATATGTTTAGAACCGGTGGTTAGAGTTTGTAATTATCAGTTTTAGTATTTTTAGGTCGAAAAACAAAACAAAAAAAAAAAATAATACAAAAAATAAATAAAAAAAAAAATGAGAAAAAAATTAAAAAATTCAATTAAAAGAAAAAAAAATAATAAAAAAAACAATAAAACAAAAAAAAAATACATACAATAAAAAAAATACTGAACTACATATTATAATTTTGTTTTTCAGAATCACTCAGTAGGGTTTGCCTTCAAATATACCCAGCTTACCTCCAAGTTATAGCACACTAAACCGAATACAGTGCAGTAGACACTCAGCTTCTTCACTTTTTAATCCTAACAACGACTCTGTCCTCATAGTCCTTCTACTGTCTGCTGCTGCCTTTTCCAATTCCGCCAGTTTTGTCTCATTTGACTAACTCAGTTTAAAAAAAATAATTTGTTTTACGTTTTGTAGGGTGTGATAATCCAGACGGATGTAAGGTAGAATTTTTTTCCACCATCGTAGTACATAAGTAGGTATGCTCAAGCACTTTGAATTCCTCGTTTGAAAGATTAGGATAGTTTACGGTGGCTCCATTCTTCATGAGAGCGTGGAAGGCTCTACTTTGGCCTGGAGGTCTATTCTGATATTACTAGTTTGCACTTGAATTCCCCCTCTAATTCTCAATGTGCTGAAACCACTTTGTCTCTCTAATAAACTATGAAATATTGTGGATGGCTGGGGGTTATAAGTCTGCTAGACATCCAAAGGTTTGAGAGTTATACATTTTGTCAAAAAAATATCGGGAATTTTTCATTTAAAAAGCGCGCGCTACACGTATGTATGTCTAAACTTTTTTTTGCTGGAATGTTGGTACAACTGTCCTCTATAGTGTCGCAAAGTTTGAGCGTAATCTGTCAATTATGTAGTTTGTTTTTGGCATTTCATTATATCAGTCAACCGCAGGTGTGCTATGCCATTTTCACTATGGATCAAAATATCCAACGAAGAATTTTTCTTACATTTTGTGTGTTTCGAAAGGGACTTCGTGTGCCGAATCGTTGAAAATGTTACAGGAAGCCAATGGCGAGTGTGCTTTATCGAAAATACGGGTCTACGAGTGGTATAAGGCTTTTGTAGAGGACCGAGCAATCGTGAAAGATTTGCCCCGAGCTGGTCGCTCATCAACATCTTCAAGGGTAGTGTCCTTTCACCCTTGCTGTTCAACATCTACATTTCGAAGCTCCCCAACCCACCAGCGGGAGTCTCCCTGGTTTCATACGCTGAACATCTATCTCACCGACCTTTCAATCATCAATTTTCGCCCACTAAGTCCACGGCGACTCTCTTTACCACCTGGACAAAGGAGGTCAAACTGCCCCTCAAGGTAAAAGTCGATGACACACCAATTTCGACGATAAACAATCCTAAAATTTTGTGTGTAACCTTCGAGAGTTTGACACGCAGTGGAAAAAGCTACATACATGCCAAAATACTGCCAGAAACGGCCCAATTTGTGCAAAGAAAACTCATGGATCTTGCACCACGATAACACACCGTCTCACAAGGCTCATATTGTGAACAATTTTTTTGACTAAGAACTCGACAAATATCATCATATCAAAGAAATCTGTGAAATACCAAAAAAAATATATATATATATACAAATAAAAAAAAATAAATAAAAAAATAATAAAAAAAAATACAAATAAAAAAATTAAAAAAAATTATATTATATAAAAAAACATTAAAAAAAATATATAAAATAAAATAAAATAAAAAACTTAAAAAAATAAAATAAAATAAAAAATAATTATTCCTGAAAAGTTTAAATAAACTGTTTCATATTTACAACTCCCTTTCTTGATCCCTATTTGAACTTAATAAATCTCCGTTTTATCGCAACTTGTCTTTAAAAGAGATTATGTTAGTTTAGGTTGAAGCGGTTGTCCACTATGGGACACACTCAGACTCATAGCCCATTGTGATGCCGCGTGGGGAACTTGTCCTTATCTTTACTAAAACCAGTGTGTACTTTTCAAAACTTTTAGAAGATCCATGTTTTCGACAGAACTAAGATCATCCAATTCATTAAAGGATTGTCTACCTAAAATAGTGAGTTACGTCTCTATAGAGCAGGACAGTGGCACAAAATGTGCGAGGTCGTCTTTTTCTCATATCGACAACTTCTGCAGAAGTCATGTGTTTGCACACCCGTCCTCTAGGCGTGCCTGTAGATTAGGCAATGCCCCGTTATGACTAAAATATGTGTGCTAAAACTGTGCTTATCTCGTCATCGCAGAAATTTTGTGTGTTTAGCATTGAGAGTCGGCCATCGGGCGATTCTGCTTGTGGCTTCATTGCGCCATCTTTCATTCGCTGTTTTTACAAGAGTTTGCGTCCCTTTCAATGCTTTTCATCCTCCTTTTTGGATCTGCTATTTTGAATTTTATAATCTGATATATTTTCGAAACCTGAGATATTTTTCCAATCGCAGTTGTGAGCTAAGCGACCCTACAAACTTCAGGAATCAAATCAGGTATCAAAGAGATCTGTGAAACATAAAAAATGTCCCTGAAAGGGTTACATTAAAGGGTTAGTTTGAAAACTAAAAGATACTTACGCTGCTGGTCTTTCCTTCCTGAAGAAATGGTGTCCCTTTGTGCGCTAAAATTTTTTACGGGAAGCAGAATTGAACGTAAATTTGTTAGCAGATAACTATTCTGTAATATTGAAATTTGGGAAACAAAAATGATCAGCACATTTAGGGAGCGGAAATGAAGTTATTAAGATTTTCCTTTGATTGAATGCATATCTCAGAGGTCCACTTAAAAACTTACTTTCAATTTGAAAATCCATAGAATTCTCTGTTAATTCACTAATAATCTCACTAACCTGCTGAGATCTTGAGCTGAAACTATCAGCAAAAAACGAAGCAGTGATAAGATTTATAAAATTTCAGGGGATAATATTGCTCGGACACGTGTCTAGAGTGCCCAAGGAGAAAACAACTCGAAAGGCAGTTGAATTATGCCCTGTTAGGCGTGGAAGACGAGGACGCTCCAGAAAAAGATGGCTCGAAGACGTTGAAGATGACCTTGCAAAGCTGAACGTGCGGCGGTGGATGGAGGTAGCCTTAGATAGAAACAGATGGCTCAAGGTTGTGAATGAAGCAATGGTTCGCCAAGGGCTGTGATGCTAAGAAGAAGAAGAAACTGCTGAAATTGGAAGTAAACACCCGATAGCCCAGTGAAATGTAAAAAGCGAAAACGATGCTCATTCTCATCAGAAGTTTTTGGGACGTTTTGAATTCATTATAGATACTCGTGAAAAATTTTTAAAATTTCTTGAAATTCCTGTCACTGCAGAGCTGAGTGGCTGAGACTTTATATGATTAGTTGCATACTTTTTAACTATCCAAACTACGTAAACCCCAGAACGACATCACCAGAGCTGCGTTGGATTGAAATCCCCAAGGGAGTAGTAGACGCGGGAGACCAGCCAACAGCTGGAGGCGACAGGTGGATGCAGAAGCGCAGAAAGCAGGCCATTCGTGGAAGCAAAAAAAATGTCTAGCTTCGAATAAATCAAATTACATATAATCTGTTTGCTCCACCTAGGAACAACGAGGGGGAAAAATGTATATACGAGTATACAAACATACATATGACAGCTCCATTACTGAGAACAGGTATTTATCCCCAAATGCTTAACTACCAAAACCTTTAGGCAAACTTTACTTCCGAGCCTCAAGATCCGATTTTTTATCTTATCATAACATTTTAATGTTTGACTTTTCAAAGTAATTTGGGCTTTTGTGTTAAATAAATTAAGTGGAAAATCGCAGCTGTGAACACGAAAACACACAATGAGTCAGACGGCGGCGCTACATAGCTTGCGAGGATGTTTGTCTTTTGAGTTATGAGAAAATCATTGTCGTTTACACTCTGCGGCAACTTGAAGTTTTTGTTGCAAGCATTTGCGAGTTGTTCCACGTGTTGCCATTGTTGCGTCTTCAAACAATTATTGATTCTCTGTGTGGTGCGGATACCTTAATATGACCACGGCACGTGTACTTATGGAGTTTTAGTCAATTCAATAAAAAAAAACTTTTTAAGACTTCTTATATTAATTGAACAGCAGTAAATCGAAACTTTGCACTGACATTACATACCTTACAAAAATTGAACATAAACTTTAGGTTTAATTTTTCAGTAAGTTCAAGTTTAAGGGCTTGCATGCCAAGACTGAAGTTTCTATGTTGAAAAGTGATGAAATTCAATGGTCATACGAGTATCTTCTATGTCAAATTATCCAAGTATTTGGGACATGCTCTTACAATTTTCTGAAAACTAGTTTATTTGCAGGTTTGGTTAGGTTAGGTAGCGCTAGCTGATCTGTAAGAACATCTCTTTTAGACCTCTAGGGTCCATTATAATATGTGCCAGTGCTATGTATTTGGAGTCGATTTATTATTTTATGTAGTTCTTAAGGCAAGTCTTCGCAAGTTTTAACAAGACGTTCAGCTTTTTGTCTGCAATGACTTTCATGAATGAAAAATGTGTTGATCCATTGAGGCTCATTTATCGAGTCCTACAAGGAGCAGGGCAGTGGCAAAGTAGGTGTTCCAAAGCACCCCTAGCATTCGCTTTGCAGTCTAGTTTCTAGAGAGTGATAAAATAAAGTTTGTAGTTTTCGTATTCCAGGTCCTCAGCATAATTCTGGCAGTTTTGTACGAGGTTGAGCGTTCCCATATCGACTGCGAACTAGCGGCCAGAGCTAGTTCCTCTTTCAGCTTCGTTTTCAGAAAGGAGAGTGATGGATATATGTACATATGTCTGACGTGCTCAGCCTCGGCAAGCGAATACCTGCTTTAGCGAGTTCATCGAATCTCTCATTTCCTTCTATTCCTTTGTGCCCTGGTATGCAGTAAATAGTGACCTAACCATTTCCGCAGAGTTGGTCCACTTCGGGTCTGCTGAACACATTCAGATGCAATGCAACGGGCCATAATTGCTGTTATAGCCGCTTGGCTATCAATGAAAATGTTTATCGAAGAGGTGGAAGTTGATTTTGAAAAGCTAAATGTGTGGCGGTGGATGAAGGTAGCCTTAGATAGAGACAGATGGCGCAGATGACAACTTCTGCAGTATTCATGAGAAAATACTACTAGCCTAGTAGTATTTGCCTAACAGGCAATGACCGGTGACACAAGTCACGAACTTCGAGATGTTCTCTCATGAGAGTTTGAGCAATTCTCCTCACCTTTTCTTATCTATTTGCGGCCAAATTAGCCTGGTTGTAACGCAAATATTTTCTTCTCTCCCTAACCTTTTGACCTCCTGGAGAATATTGTTTTTTTATCCCTGATTTGCAAGCTGCCATAGGAATTTCAATATTACCGCTTTTTGGCTAGCGCATCGGCCTTGCAATTTCCATCAATATTTCTATGTCCCACAACCTTTATAAGACTGACCTTGAAGACGGTGCTAATATCATTTAGAGCTGCCAGATATTCCTGAGCAACCTTTGTTCTTAGTATAACTGCCTCTATTGATTTGATGGCCGCCTGAATATACGAGAAAGTATTTATCTTAGTACAGTTACCTCATTTATCGCTAAGATTTCTGCCTGATAGACGCTATAGTATTCCGGAGGACGGACAGATATTTCTAGTCTTCTTTTGAACAAACTGCATAGCTTACTTTATTTTTTAGCTTGGGTCCATCCGCATACAAATCTATTTCCCCTCTTCTCCATAGTTTAGTGGAGTTTGCCACTCTCTTCTTGACGGGATGTTAGTCTTGAAGAGCTTGTCGAAGGTGCGTTTAGGAAGGGAGTAGTCGGTTTCTTGATTGTGCCTATTCAGAGTATACAAAATAGAGGCGTGGCCGAGCCGTCGGGTCACCATATCGTAATTCTATTAAGTCTGAGCGCTGAAGCGCGGGCAACTTGCTTTCCTACCAAATTTAGAGCAGGCAAGTTGACTAGCAACTCGAGCGCTTTATTTGGAGTAGTTCTTAAAGCTCGGGTGATGCATAGAAATGCAGTTATTTGGAGCTTAATCAGCAGTTTCATATAATTTGCGTTTTGAGTTGATGACCACCACACAAATAATTCCATTGGGCAAAATAGGGCGAACTAACGAAGTGCGAAGCCAATGTATAATACGAGGAGTTAATCCCCATTTGATTCCGACCGCTTTTTTGGATGTGTACAATGCAATGTGGCTCTTTGAACCCTAGTCTCTATATCAACTAAGAGATATTGGAAATTCGTGCTTGCTTTAGTCAAGGCCTGCAGTTGTGGCTCTCATAGCGGATTTTAAGTAGCAAGCGTCTGCAACTCGATCCTGTTTTACGCTGTGGAAGTGTGGGGCGTCGTGGTGAAATATCCCAGCTATTTGAGACCGGCTAAACGGGTGTACAGAGTATGCAATGCCAGAATCATTAGAGGCTATTGGACCATATCTGACGAAGCAGCAGGGGTAATAGCAGGCAGAATCGCCCTCGATATAAAGGTAAAATGTATGAAACAAAAATAGCAGCATGCAAAAAACGCGCGGGTATCTGGTGACAAAGCCTCACTTAGAGACGCCCTACAGAGGATCGATAATACCGCTCTGCAAAACTGGCAGACCAAATGGAACGATAGTGGGAAGGGAAGAACCACTTTCACTATGATGCCCGACGTACAGAAATGGATCTGGAGAACATATGGAAACGTTACCTTCACGCTGACACAGTTTTTAACTGGGCATGGCTGTTTCAGGCATTATTTGTACAAATACAAGCACACAGACTCCCCATTTAACCTATACTGTCAAGAAAAACATGAAACGCTTGAGCATGTCCTGTTGGAGTGCTCTAGATTTGATGGGAAACGAAGCACGTGGCGCTCAAATATCGGCGAGAGCATGACAGCTACTAGCCTAGTACAATATATGCAAGAATCTGAAGAAACGTGGAACTATGGTTGTAACGTAGCCTCAACAATTAGGCGAAGGCTGAGACATGATGACAAAGAACGCAGACAAATGAGTGAATATACACATCCTGCCCCCTCGAAGGAATATCTTAACTGGTAATAACTGGACGGGAAAGGCACAACAGCGAGGCGATGAGGTGGTTTAGTCCGTAGGCACTACGAAACTCAGTTCAAAAGAGCCGGGGAATATCGAATGTGAATCGGGCATACATATGAGTCGGTTCATACGTATCTTTAGAAGATTCCACCTCTAAGGTACGCATACCAAAAAAAAAAAACAAAAAAAAGTATAGCCTTCCAGATTTCCTGTCGACCAGAAAGTCATCATATTAGCGCTCATTTTTCCGGACTTATTCACTTTCATTTGGATTAGTAGCTTCTGTGGTCGATTATTTCTGATTGGTTGCACACAGCACACAAATACTCGACTGCATCTTATAACTTTCAGAAATTGCCAAATATTGTTGTACGTTGCTGATGCAACCAATGCATGCTTGTGTATGCCATAATAAAATCACTGCCTGATTCTTCTTTGCATTTTAGTGGCCGTGTCAGTTGCATTTGCATTAAAGTAGAAATTCAACGAATTTGCATTTCGTATTCGATATTGAAGATGCGGCTTTTCAAGGGTATCGAAGTGCTACTAACTATTTATCTACTAACCCCTCTTATTGGCTCGAGTATAAAAAGTGAGTTTTGTGAAAACTGGCCTTGCATGAATTTCGCACAACTTTTTCACTCAAACTTCGTGCGCATTCGTTTGCAATTTCAATTACGTTTCTGAGGCAGCCAATTTAACTGAACTTTACTTTCGACTAAACAAGTTCGCATCTTTGTGCATGCAAAAAAAAAATATATACATATTTCGTTTTTGTTTTGTTGTATTTTGGTAATTTTGTTGTAATCCTGTTTTTGTATTTGTTGGATTTTTTTTTGTTTTGTTGGCGCATCCTTCCATCCACCCTCACGCTACTTATCATTCTCTAGAGTCGACTTCTATGCCGCACGCCTTTCCAATTTTTGAACTTTCAATGCAAATACTTGCGTACAAGCACACCCACACACACTTACAAAGAGGGAAATAAATATTTCGCCAACAACAAAAACCCACAATAAAGGCACGTACTAGAAGTAAGTCGTAAAAAATTCTACCACTGGTAATTTTAGACTTCCTGCAAATCTTTATGCTTGTAATCCCATGTACAGCCGTCGTTACCGTTGCCGCCACAAATGCGACTCAAATACACTCCAGCCTTCAATGTGGCGCTCGCTGGCTTGTTGTACTTTTACATTTTCGTGCGCACAAACAGTTGCACAAAGTTTTTTGTTACTTCTGCTTGGCGGCGGTGAAAACAAGCAAGGCGTAAATAGAAAATTGCCACCTTCTTCACCTCGACAACAGCAGCAGCAGCAGCCGCAACAGCATCAGCATCAGCCTCAGCTAGACGCGGCTTGGCGCGTTTGCTTGTCGCCTCGTTGTCCTTGCTGAGCTGTGACGTTCGGCAGGTGTGGTGGGTGCCGTTCGTTACGCCAGGACACTTGGGAGTAGCTGTTGAAAAATACTAACAAAAAAAAAAGGAAAACAAAAAAAAAAAATTTCAGGTGTTGTAGTGTGGTTGGCGGCGGCGGACGTTGGTCGGCCAGCAGCAGTACTTTTGCCTTGTTGTCTTGTCAGCGCCAGACAGCCAAGCGCCAAAGCGCCACTATCGAAGGGAAGTTGTCGAAGGGCGTACTATGAATCTTTCGATTTGGCTACAGTTTTCGCGTTTTGTCTTAATTTAATTTTTTTCCTATGTATCTACTCTCTCTCTTGTTTTTTGCGAGCAACTGTGAAAAATTCCCGTAATATTACTTGCATAGAATCCGCTTTTTAAGCACAAAGGATTTGTTATTTATTTTATTTTTCGGTTGAAAAGCTCGATAAAATAAAAGATAGTCCACGACCACCACAAATCCCATTCAGCACCTTCAAGTATACACTTGTGGCAAGTACTTCACTGGCTTTCGCTGCATAAAATAGTGAGCGAATTTCTCTTAAAAAGTATTTTATTTATTGTATTTGCGCAAAGATTAGAAAGTGTGAGGCATACATTTCAAGGCCACAAATGTGAGTAGGAAGGGAAGCGCGCGCATAGGTGCGGGGTAGGCGGACTTTATTTTAAAGGTGATTGTAGTGAAATAATTTGCATCACTTCCTTATTTTAATGATAATTGGAAACCAACTTTCGGGGTAAAAGCAAAACAAAAGAAAAAAAATAAAAGAGAAATAATAATAAGCGTCAAAAAGTACTTAAATTTTGATTAAATCTTCTATTTTTGAAAAGATTATATGAGCGCTTGTGAGCTCAAGTTTAGTGGACGTCGTTGCTTAACTGATTACAAAATGGGTTTGACGATCGCCTAGCACAGGCTGTTGAATCATCTGATTTATTCACGAAATAGCTTGAAGTCTTTTGCCTAAGTTCCTTGAAGGGGCTGTAGCTGAATTGACCAATTGCATTGCGTATTTTTGGATTGATATACATGAATCTTCCCTGACACTATTCTACATAGCCTGGATATTCTGGGCCGGCTTGTACGATGCCGCCCAAGTGAATTCTGAGCTCAAGCTGACCAAGTCGCTTCAATTCGAGCCCGCGAGAGCAGCTCAGTTGAAGAGAATGTACTGAGATGTTTGTAGCTCCTTCTCAAAACAGTTGTTCCAAAGGAGACTCACGTGGATGTCTAGCGAACAAAAGGTACACCACCAGCTGCTAGAGCTGCAGCTTTCTTAGTATTAGAAGTTTCCTCAAACTCATCCGTTTCACGAATAGCCAGAAGTATCTCGCCACCTTGCCAGTTGATGTACTTACCCAGTGCTCGCTGAGTTGACGTTAAGCCCATATTTTCAGGAGCAGACCTTAGATAGTCAAGGGTCTTGACGCCATTGTAAGATGGCAAATAAAGATTGTGTAAAATTCTTAACGATTTGATACTGGAATTTAAGTGTTTCGAACTTTGTACTTTTTTACCATGCTAGGAGTCTCATCTGGCGGAACACACTAGAGAGGTTGACGTTGATTAAGAAGTTAGAGAAAGTCATTGAAACCTGTGGAACGCTTGGAAGGTGGTTTAAATCAAAATATCAAAAACATCCCAAAGGTGCCGTCACTCCAATGGTATGTGGGGCACGCTCCCACTCATACTATAGCAATCCTCCTACCTCAGGTAAATTCCACTCTGGGACCACAAAAGTATAACATCTGGATAGAGCCGCGCTTATGTCCGAAGACACAACAGGTACCTGCGTCCAGGTTCCATTCCTGCAGGAATATGAAGGCTATAAGCCGTCGATAGTCCCACTCACTCCCACTGTACTCGTAGGTGGTTCTATAGTAAAGCAGACATCGGAAAAGTCCTACTGGAGCCCTTAAGGCGATGCTGAATATGATACCAGTGGCGAAACTGTCACTGCGTGTACCGCAATAAGACTGAGCGACCCCGGGGCTTCAAACTTCACTTCACTACGTACACTCCAGGATTCTTAGAAACTTGGAGTTCATCTGTGTGGTGACTGATCAACGCACACTTCGCTGTGTCCAAGTGGATCTGTCTTAACCATTATTGATTACCAGGTTAGGCCCTTAACTATGTTAAAAAACGAAACTGAGAGAGCAACTTCGACTGCCACGTCACTAGATACTTGGCATTCTGTCCACTCTTCCAATCAGTTATTGTTCAGATGGCAACGAAGTAAGATTACCATAGACTGTGTTGATTTTTTTCCTATAAACAACTCAATCTCAGTTTTTTCGTAAAAAAACCGCTGGCATGAGCCCAGCTACGTCAACTCATCAGCTCATTCTTTCAAACTCGTTGAGAGATGTGATATTGGTTACACCTTTTAAATTTTTTTTACCGTGCGTCTTTCTGCATTCATCTCACTTTAAGGAGAAAATGGGCGGGCTGCAGCAACTGGAGAGCGAGCTTGGTGAACCTGTTTACGAATAACTTGAAATTGGACGGAAAGGTTGGTGGAGGGGTGTTTTGAGTAAAGCTCGTCATCGAACTCAAGTTCAGGTTACGGGAACACTACAGTGTGTTCCAAGCAGGGGTAGTTGCAATCAAAGAGACAGTTGATCTGTTCCTCGCTTGTGTAAAACTGTGAAGGGAATACAAATTTACTTCGACAGTCAAGCAGTAATTATTTCCTGGTGGTGCGCTCGAAAAAAGTCAACAAATGTCTGCCTTTCCTTTCAACCGCATCCGAATACTTTGAAATTTAGCTCACGTGGTCCTAATAATAATGCAGGAAACTGCTGGCCTGATGAGCTACTCAAACAGGAGACGTACGAGTATGAACGGGGTTATCCATCGAAGTGAGAGTATTAGGGTTCTTCTGACTACCTACGGTCTGGTACCGAAAATGTGGGTTTCGCGTTAACTCAGCGAGCACTGGGTAAGCTCATCAACTGGCAAGGTGGCGAGATACTTCTGCATACGCGTGACACGGACGAGTTAGACGAAACTTCTAAGGCTAAGAAAGCTGCAGCTCTAGCGGCTGGTGGTGCACCTTCTGTCCGTTGCACATCCATGCGAGTCCCAGCTGTGTAGAGACTGAGGTGAATTGGGATGTTGGGATGCTCTCGCGAGCTTGAATGGAAGAGACTTGGTCAGCTCGAGATCGGAATTCACTTAGGCGGAGTCGTACATGAAGGTTTATAATATCCAGGCTACGTGAGATAGAGTCAAAGAAAAACTTAGGCCAAAGAATGCATGAATGAATGATGTAGAGATGACCGATTATGTTCAACTGGATGACTTCTTAGAAGCAAGGCTTTCGCGCCACCCTCAGAAACGTGCAACTTACAATGGTAAACTGCAGCTATCGAAACAAAATTTAGGCGGAGTACTGCTGAGTTGACAGTCATACATATTCAGCTCGTTCCGGTAACGTTGATTTGTCTGTCGCTGAGATGGCTTAAGTGGGTATTACCGACCTGTGTCAAGTGCTAATGCTACGAATGCAGACAGTCTGCTGGGGACATTAATGCTAACAAAGTAATTTTGTGATACCCTTACACAGCTGGCGCTACGGTTGCATTGCTGCATTAGCTGGTGTTAAAATGCTCGTACTTACATGAAATTTAAACCACTTAACTAAAACTCAGTCATGCCAATTGAGGTGTGACTTCATCAAAAGATACTTAGTTTTCGGCTTTACGAAGATGGCCATGAACGGTCTATTCGAAATAACTATAGTTTATATTTAACAACCCGAATATGGGGAGACTATGATGTGAAACAAAATTTTATAAGCCACTTACAGAGATAAGTATCGGGCCATTTTTTAAGAGCTTGAGAACGTAAAGTGTTAATACAAACCAGAAATATTGTTAGAATGAATTTTTTTCTTGGCCTTTATTTCTTTTTATATGATATCTGAATGGACTATTCGATCAGTTCAATTTTTGACTACTTTTTCCAAGAAATCTGGCCATATGGCGTTAATGGTGGCTTGAATATTGCAATAAATCGATTGTTAAGCGCTTTGTATGCCAAATTGCACCAAATGCCATCGATGTTTACTTATTTACTTGCTTACTTACTTATATGACCTGATCAAGCATCACAACCCCGTTACCGGATTAAGGCCGACTGCAACAACTCTCGTCAGGCGTCTCTGCTTTGCACGCATCTTCTCCAATTTGTTACACCAATCGAGGATGGGGTTCCCTCGACTTAGTCCTTGTATCGCAGGCATACTCTTCCCCCACGTAGTTGTGCTCTAACTTGCCATCTGAACTTCTTCTTTGTTGGAGCCTCTGCATCCATAAGCTTGATGTGACCCAGCTAGTGCAAGCTGAATATTGATGCGTTTAACTACTCGTATGTCCACATCATCGCAGAGTTCACACATCTCACGGTTCATTCGGCGGTAGTAGTTATTGTCAACACGAGGAGGATCGACGATTTTCCGAAGTATCTTTCTCTCGAATACCCCAAGAGCGGCTGCATCAGTCTGCGGCACAACCCATGTTTCAACTCCATAGCGTAGCGCGGGTGAGATGAGCGTCTTGTTGCGGGCTAGTTTTTTCAGGCAAGAGAGGTCTCTGCTACACATTTGCTAACTGAGTCCATAGTTACACCTATTGGCAAGGATGATTCGTCGGTTTATCTCCAGGCTGACATCGTTTGTTTCTGTGACGGCAGTGCCCAGATATAAAAATTCCTTAACAATTTCAAAAGTGTAGATGCCCGCTAAAATGCTGGATCCGAAAAGCCGTGTATTTTTTCATATGGATAGCTTATACTTCGTCTTGGCCGCGTTAACCGCCAGCCTCACTCTGGTCGACTTTCTTTTGATAGTAGAAAATGATGCGGTAACATCTCGCTTGCAGTGCCCTATGAAGGCAATGCCATCAGCATATGCAAGAAGCTGGACACTTTTGGGGAAAATAGTGCCATTTCGATGAACATCGGCTCTCCGCAGTACCCCTTCATTAGAAAGTTGAAGAGGCGACAGTGGATAGTCTTGTTTGAAATCGTGCTCGGTATTGCTAAGGTTCAGAGTGGTTTTTTCCTACCTTGACAGAGCTATGCGTGTGGCATTGAACATTTTGAAAAGCCGAATCAGTTTTGCAGGAATACCGAACTCAGCCATTGTGGGGTGCCAAGCCATCTCTTATCCTGCTATCAAAAGTAGCTTTATAATCGACGAATAGTTGTTGAGTTATGTCGTTCCCTTTTTCATGGGTTTTTCCAAGATTTAGAGTAGTGTGAAGATCTGGCCATGGTGAACTTTTCAGGTCTAAAATCAAACTGATAACATCCAATCAGTGAACTGGCAAATGGTTTTAGTCTTTCACACAATACGCTTGACAGAATCTTATATGAGATGGCGTTAATACGGATCCCCCGGTAGTTGGCGCATAAAGTAGGGTCGCCTTTCTTCAATACCGCACAAAGGACACTGAGATTACAATCATTGGACATGCGTTCTCCTAGCCATATTTTGATATATTGGAACTTTAGCTAGCAGAATGGATGTATCGCACAATGATTCTGCAGGAGTTGTGGAGATGAAGAAGAAATTGAGTCGGTACAACACCTTCTCTGTGTATGTCCTGCACTTCAAAGGAGCCGAGCCAAATATCTTAGCGATTATTTCTTCGAAGACCTGGGAAATTTGCAAAACGTCTCTCTTCTTAAAAAGATCTAAGTGGCTTAAGCAACTTATTTAGAAGATGGAAGTCAAATGCAGTTATCACAATCGGGCTTAGGGCCACCGAGTGTCGTGTCTTAGACAAGCAACCTGGCTAACCCAACCCAACCTAGCCATATTTTACTCATAAGCTGATGCATGCACCTAATCAGCTCATTGCCGCCGGCCTTGAACAGTTGCGCTAGCAGTCCATCTCTCTCTGCTGCCTTGTTGTTCTTCAGTGTCTGGATAGTTACACTGACTTCGTCATAGTTAGGTGGAGGAATATTTCATAGCATTATCGCTAGCCAGTAATTTAAAGAAATTCGCCCTCCATAAGTGCAATGTCAGCTTCGCATCTGTAACTTACTTCACACTTTCATCTCTGCAAGAAGATAACCCAGAGTATCTAACCTTCGTCAGACGGAAAAAAATTGTTACTATTACATCGATGTTTATCTGATTAATTTTCGGAAGCAAAAAATCAATCAGCATGGCTGGATAGCGCACGCCATTCACCGTAACGGCAGCTACTTCCTCATTTCGAAAGAAATAAAAGCCGATGAAGACGCCAGTGCTCGTTGAACTTTGCAAGCAGTGGTTGGATTTTTATTTTTGGAAGCAAATTTCCACAATTTGAAGAGTTTTTCTGGCGTTCATGATGACTTGCCACATCTTAGTTACTTACTTACTTAGATGGCACTACAACTGATTGCCGGTTTTGGCCGAATCTAAAATATTGCACTATCTAGCTCGGTTCGCTACTTGCTGGCGCCAGTTGGTGATACCGAGTGCTGCCAGGATATGCCTCACTTGATCTCCCCAATAGAGTTTACGTCTTCCTCTTCCTCGTTGTCCACCAGTGTGTTCCCTCTCGAAAGACTGCCGTGCCGGTGCACTTTCGTTCATCCTCGAGACATTGCCAACCCAGCGCAGCCGATGTATTTTAATACGCTTCACTATGTCCCCATCTCGGTATAGCTTATACAGCTCGCTCATCCATCGGATACGATACTCACCCTCGCCCACGCGAAGAGGGGTTTTCTCTCGAACGCTCCCAGTGCTCCCTCATCAGTGATCGTCATAGTGCCAGCTTCTGCGCCATATACAAGAACGGGGATGATTACACCTTTGTACAGTGTTGTTTTCGTTTTTCGCCAGAGGGCTCTACTTTTCAATTGCCTAGAGAGCCCAAAGCAGCAGCTCTTGGCAAGAGTTATCCTTCGTTTAATCTCTACACTGACGTCATTCTGACTGTTTACTTTGGTTGCTAGATAAACAAAGATAAGAACAGTGACGTGCCACACCTTACTGAACAGATGTGTCAACACAGTTTGCCATTTTCAGCTGTCAAACCAAAGTTATCGATATCGAGGATGCAGCTAAAAAACACCCGCTACAAAGGTTTTATTTGATAACCGCTAGAGTGTAGTAAAGTTCATTTCTGCCTTTCTCAAATTTCATTCTAATGCGTGTACATATGTATATGTATGTATGTGGGTATGTGTGTAGGTATTTATATTTTGTGTGAAACCCGACACTTTCTAACAAAACCGCCACTTTACATATTTTGCATACAAGTGCGGCATTAACATATTCAAAAGCATTTATGGCCTCAACAAATATGAAATTCGCATTAATAATATTCCCGAAAAAATAAAGTCAGAACTAAACTCAGCGCGCTTGTACCCACTTATATGCTTCAGTACTTTACTTGCCACAACATATTGTGCCACACATTCACGCATACATACATACACACACGTATATGTACATTAGTCGTAGTTTATTATCCTTGTAGCTGCAGACATATTTGTGCACTCACTTAGTTCATTCTGTAGTGTTGTATGGAATATATTTTGAAGTTCCCTCAAGCAGCGAGAAAAGCAGCAGCAGCACATGCGATGATGGGACATGAGCGGGTTAAACGTGAAGGCGGGTCGACGTACATTCAGCCAGCTTTTCACACCAAATTACATTATTATAACGATGACGATAACTATAACGGTGTTGTATCTAACACACACATACACACATACACACCCACTCATGTGTTTGTGGGAAATATGCCCACAACCTGCGGCAGCATCTTGAGGCACACACAACTATGGCATGAAGGCGCACCAAGATGGTAGGGTCGCATTGCAGCCCTTGTCACACGTGCAAATAAATTCGACATCAATTGCGCACATTTCACGTCGTCAACAATCGCTGGCACCCGCGGGGAGGGGAGGGCGTGTGGGGCGGTAAATCGTCGCTCAATAGATGTTACATGGTAAAGAAAAAAGTGCTCGCATGGGAACTAAGCGACCGGCCATAACGCCGGCATGCCAGGGGAATACTTGAAATGCTGCCGAGGCACGATTTTTGCTGTCGATATGTTTGATTGCTTTGCTGTCTTGGCTGTCTGACTGTTTTCGCAATTTCGCCTCAATAAAATGAATAAAAGATTCGCATTTGCTTTGACTGCCAACCAGCCGTACAAATCTAACACAACCCAGGCAATAAGAGGTTGGTTTGCTGGAGATGCTGGGTGAGGATGAGCGATGCGATAGTGCACTGGCTGCTGCTGCCTCTAATGGCGGCTGTCGAGTGCTCAAGCGCTACGACAGACAAAAATGTGGTAATAGAACCAGTAAAAGCAGCAGTGGCAGTAATGGCGGCAATGGCGGTAGTGGCAGTAGTGGCAACAGCAGCTGGAGCAGGAGCTGCAGGTGTAAGGATTGGTAGAGCAATTGAGGAATTTTTTATATTGGCTTTTTATTTTGACATTATTACTGGAAAATATATAAAAATTGCGCACAGATACGAGCAAAATAAATCCAACAGCATAGCAACGGCTTGAAAACACTGACTGAAGGATGCGCTGGCAGCGCCAGAAGTATCAGCAGCAGCTTAAGGCAACCGTGGCGTACTGATAATGTCGGTTACCGTTTCCATCCGGATTCTCTCCACATTGTGCGCTGCAGTGCGCGGTGCTGCGGTATCATGATGATTGTGGTATGCAATACATTGGTATGTGGTAAGTGGCATACAAATGCCATCAATGGCAGTCATTGCCATTTGACCAGCAAAGGTGGAGCAATGCATTACATGTGCTGCACGTCCATATATTAGCGCATAAGTGTGTGTGTGTGACTTTGCACGTGGCGATGTGTGAATGTGCTAAGTTGCAACATTAAATGCGACATGAGGTATGCCGTCGTATGCCACATTGGCATACAAGGGTTAAGTAGTGTCAGCGAGTTGCATTCGAAGGCTGCTTAACTGCGGGGAACTGCATGAAAGTTCATGGAAAAACAGATATTTTTATTTAAAACAAAAAAACAAAATAAATAAAAAAAGGAAAAAATCTGAAAAAAACAAGGAAAAAGGTAGGCTTATGAAAATCAAGTTGCTTGCAGACTGTTTACAAAATTTGGTGGTGGAAAAAATTAATTTTTCACTTTAAAATTTTCTTTTGTAACACTGACCAGCTGGCAGGGGGCAAGGGGGGTTTCAGTATGAACACCGTAATTTTAAAATTAAATAAATACAATCGGACTCTAAATTTTTTTCATGATCTGGTAACTTCAAACCACCATTATGGTGGTAGTCGGTCCGTATGACCAACTCACTTAGACCTCCTCAGGCCCGTTGTGATAGCACTGTGTCGCACGGGAACCTTGTTTATTTATCTTAATGAAACCATTTTGTGGCTCTTATGAAGCGCAGGATTCATCCAATCCCCGCGCCAGACAGTTCTGTAAGATAATTGAAAAAGTGTTTATCTAGCTCTGATTTTTGCTAAGGCTAGACAGTAAAAAAGGAAGTGCTCAACTGTTTCTTCCTCTTCCTCATCTCTGCAACTTCTGCAATACTCATGGGAGAAAACTCCTTTTCTCAAGGAATACCTGTCAAATAGCCAATGACCGGTGAAACAAGTCACGACCGTCGTGGGAAAAGATATCATCTCTTGAGAGGCTAAGCAGTTCCTTGGTCGTTTTCTTGTTTATTTGCGGCCATAGTAGCCATAGTAGAGCCCCCATTAGAGGCTTACATTTTTACCATGGATCCATTCGCCAAGGAGCAACACTAAGAATTACTACCAAAATTTTGAGTCGGTGGATGCGTTTACTTGTAAGAATGAAGAAGTTTAAATGATTTTATTTTAATAACTCGTAGGGTAGATTTTTTTTTGTACATTTTTGCGTGGAAATTAAAGAAGTAGAATAAAGACTATCGATTATTAAATAACGAACAAACAAAAAATCATAAAGAAAAGATGTCTAATTTTTTGACCAAAGAACAAATTTAGAAGGTAACATCAGGAAAGAAAAATTTTGTTTGACCATCCTAATTCGCCAATTCACTACTGAATGTTCCTGTGCCAGTGCGCCAACGCAGCTTAGGTTTAGCTTAAGTTTTCAGCAGCAGATAGATTCAACCTCGGTTGGGCACCCGTGTCTGGCCAAAGTTTTTCGACTTTGGGCGTGAATTTAACATATTTATATTATACATAGCTAAAGACTTGAGCTACCAGGTAGCTTCCCAAAATTTAATATTTTATCGTAATATGCACATATAACCTTTTAAAAAGTATTCTTGAATAGAATGAAAGAGAGCCAGTCCCGGATACCCAACCGCAGGTTTTGAAAAATGTGCCCAACTGATGGTGAAAGGAGTGTAAGGCGGCCGCCATAGCCGCATGGGTTGGAGCGTGACTACCAGTAGAAAGTGCCCAGATTAGAATCTTCGTGCATGAAACATCAAATGTTACTTGCAGAACAATTTTGTGTCTTAACTTATGGTTAACCTTCGACTGTATTTTTGCCATGAAAAAGCTTCTCATAAAAAACCATCTGCCATTCAGAGCCAGCTTAAAACTGTAGGTCGTTACATTTCTGGAAAAACATTAAGACGCACATCACAAATATAAGGAGAAGCTCGGCCAAATACCCAATAAAGAGTATAAGCGTCAATTATATATACAGGGTCCGGCACTCGAAGTGTAACCAATTAAAAAGGCCATACATTTAGTTTGGAAAATTATTTTTATTCAGTTCAAAGTAAAAAGTGTGTGAAAATAATACAAAGTTGATATGACCACTTTTGTCTTGATTATGGCCTTGAGACACTCTTGGACAATGGCTTCGAGACTAGTGAATCTTTTAGTTCCGGCTCTTGCTCTCCAAAGAGAATAATCCATCGGATTTGCGTCTGGTGAATTTGAGAGCCTTTGTGTGGGCGCTATGAAGTTCGGAACGTGGTTTTTTAGCCATTCCTGGTTAACTCGAGCTTTCTGATACGGTGTCGAGTCCTGCTGAAACGTCCATTGTCTGCCACCGAAATGTATGTTTGCCCACGACTTAAAATCAACCTCCAGAATACTTTCCCGATAATATTTCGCATTTACCTTGACGCCAGGCTCGATAAAAACGATTGGAGAGTGCCCATCTGCGGTTACACCGGCCCATAACCTGTGGTGCGTTCTGCTTCCTGGTGGCCAATCGATGACTCAAATTCTTGTATGAACCGTCGGTCAAATAAACCCTATCGTTTTGGGAATTTACGAATTGCTCAATTTGAAACATTTTCTCGCCGGAAAACACAACGTTCGGAAAATTATCGCTTACGGCCAAGCGAAACAACTCCTTCGCTCTCTCAAGTCTGACTTGTTTCTGCTTTGCTGTGAGATCATGCACCTTTTGGATCTTGTAAGGTTTGACTTTGAAATCATTTTTCAGTATGCGGCAGATGCCGCGTCAGATATTTTCAGTACTTTCGCCATTTGATTGGCACTTCATCGGGGATTTCGCGCAAGTCGCTTATTCTCTTTTTGAACCGGTTTTCGATGCTTTCGGTATACATGTAACGAGTAATGGTGCGATAAACAAAAATTTGATTTACTTTAAGGTGCTCGAGCTGACGAGCAATCGCTGGTTGTGATTCTCCAGCCAAATATAATGCAATTACACTATTATGTTTGAAATCCCTTACTGATTTTCTTTTTTCGGGTTTACTTTTAGCAAAATACTTCCGCGCGCTTGTAAACAATACTCTGGACTGTCACTTAGCCAATTAACAGATAGCTGATGCACGGGCAGCTGAAGTGGGTTCCATTTCGAGTGCCGGACCCCGTAGTTCGCTAGTGTCAAATATGGAGACATTTCCAAAAATTATAAATCTTCCGATAGGACGATCAATTTTGCGCCACCTTTTATTAAATACTGAGTGATTCCATGTCAACTGATCCAAGTTTTTGGACATCGTCGTAAAATTTCCTGAAAATAGGTTTATTTGTAGGCTTGAATATAAAAATAAGTAAAAAGAAAATGTTTTGAAAAAAATTTATGATTTATTCGAGGGTGGAAATTTTGATACAGAATGTTTTAAACAGAAACATTTTCGGTTCATTTTAACATTTGTGTAAATTTTTTGTTTATGTTTTGTTAAAATATATAATACTTAATAAAAAATTCTTTTGTTCCAAATTTTTGAGAATTTTTTTGTTGTAATTTTTGAAAAACAGCTCAAATCCTCACAGATTGCGTTCAGCTATCCTAGTAATGCCTGAAAGTTTCATAGTGGGATTCGCATAACTTAACGAGTTACATTCAGATCTGTGCAGCGAACCAGTGAAAAAAAAAACGCACGACGCTTCGATCGATTTATAAATGCACAAAGCAGTATTTTTTCACTGGTTCGTTGACGAAATATGATGCGAAAAGTTATGGGAATTCGACTATGGAACTTTTAAAGATTACTTAGCATCTAGCATCTGAGTCTCACTCATTAATGAAAAAATTAGAAAAAAATCTGAAGCGGCTGTTTTTCAAGAATGACAAAAAAATATACTGTTCACAAAAACTTTGAACTAAAAAAGAAACAAGTTTTTTTTTAATAAAAATTTTTCAAAAAATGTAACTAGAAAACCAAAAAAAATTGTTTTTTGAAAAATTTTTATTAAAAAAAAAAAAAATTTATTAATAAAAATTTTTTTTAAAAAATATTTATTTTGAAAAAAATTGTTTCTTTTTTAGTTCAAAATTTTGTTTTAAATAAAATGTTCTTTGTAAATTTTTTAATCATGGTTTTAATCATCATTTTAAGAGATTAGAAAAAAATAACTTATAAAAATTGTAAAACGCACCAAAGTTATTTTACTTTAAATAAATCGAAACAAAAATTCAACACTGAATAAATCTCAAAATGATTACATTTTTTTTTCAAAATTTTGTCAGTTTATAAATAAACCAATATTTAGAAAAGGGTTGGGTACAATATGATTTTGGTTCAAAATTCTGTATTTAAAATTCTGTATTCAATATTCTGTATTCAAAAATCTGTAATGCAAAATTCTGTAATGTTAAAATTCTGTATTGCGGAACACTGTAATTTTAAATTTTGTAAATCAAAATTATGTATTGTCAAAATTCTGCATTGCAAAATTCTGTATTGAAAAATCGGAAGAGCATATGGAAAAATAAAAAAGTGCGCACTTTTTTTATTTATCCATATGCTCTTCCGATTTTTCAATATAGAGTTTTGCAAAACAAAATACTGCCAATACATGACTTGTCTTGACCCATATGGTTTCCTATATTATCAAAACAGATTTACATAAACATATGTTTGTATGTATTTATAGATTCAGAAACAATGTGAATAAAATTCGAGCAACCGTGCTAAAAAATATTGTAGAATAATTGCAATATTTTCTGTATACTTCGTTCAAATACCTAACTGTTTTAATCAATTCCCATTCTTTCATTGTATACCAAAATACCCACCAAAATTTTGGTCAGTGCACGATGAGTCCAATATCGCTTTCGCCAGAACGCAAAACAGTATTGAGGCTTGGCATCGACGGCTAAAAGTTATTGTTGGGAAACGAAACTCAGGGTTGTACAAACTAATTAATGATCTAAAAGGCGAACTGGTTTGTGCGAAAGCACAACTAGCTAAAATTCAAAATGGTCACAAAATTAGTCAAACGAAGAAGGCTGTAAAAGCAAACAACAGAATTAAAAGAATAACAAAAAAAGACTTTCTAAAGCGAATTGCTAAAAATTTAATAATATAATAATTGTTTCGCCATTATAATGTAATAACTTTTGGTTTGAATGAATTTTTGAATTTATCTTTAATTGACGTATGTATATATACCATTGTTTCTATAAAATCAGAATTCCATTATTCATAAAATAAATGTGCTATTCAGGTAAGCGTGCTTATCAGGTTATCTGCTTATTTGGTTATATTTTTACAGCATTTTGATCGAAAATAATTTTGATTCCAGAAATTTAATATACAGAATTTCAGTTCTCCATCATTTTGATCATACAGAATTTTAAATACAGAATATTGAACCAAAAGAATTTAGGCTGGACAGAATTTTTTTTTTGATTTTTACAGAATTTTCATCCAAAAGAATTTTGAAAAGCAGAATTTAGTACCTCTCCCTTTAGAAAAATCTATGACAAGGCCCAAAATAACAATGAATAATGAAACCAGAATGAAATCGCTCTTTTATTATTATTCTACGAGTATTAATAAAAAAAATCATTGTAAAACTACTTCTGATTTGTATAATCATTTTAGGTTCTCAAGCTCTTTAGAAAACCCCGATGTATGTATATAGTTTTTGCTACATCTTGTATTAAATAGACATACGGCAAGCCTATGTACGGCACCTTTAATTCGTGGGGAGGATCTTAATATTAGTCTGCATATAGAGGGGCATGCAATTTTATGCCGACCTCGACTGAAAAACTCTTTAATGCCAGAAATATACGCAGAGGTTTGTCTTTGCAGGCTAAAAAGCGCCCTCTATTAAAAAAATACGTTTTTGATAATTTGCACACAAAGGGTTTTGAATCCGGAAACACCGCATGGGTCGCTTTTTTTCAATATCTTCAGATTTTTCTAAATTCGTATGGGGCTTTTATGGGAAGGAGTGACTACGGTTTCAATTTAATAATTTCTTTTGCCCAAACTCAGCAGCTTGAATTTTCTTCACTGCAATTCTTCAATAAATTGCAACATTAATTGCAATTAAAAATGTACACTATTTGCATGGTGGAAAAAATCGAGGTGTGGCCAATAAAAGACTCTTATCCGGCTCTCAGAATCTGCTGATAGGCTGACATAACTGGGGTGACGAAATAGGTGGTATACGAAAAAAATCAACTCAATGTCACTTCATTGCCATCTAAAAAACTACTGATTAGACGAATGTGTGGATACATGTCAAATAATGGTGAAGAATTCGGCTGCGGAGTCCCCAATGACGTGCCAGTCGAAGCTTCTCTCACAATTATCTTTTTCACTATACAAGGTGAAGTCCCAAATAAACAACACTGAGCTAAAATAGAAACGACAGGAGCTTTGTTCTGATAACTTCGAGTTTATTTATTCAAAATAGTCTCATCTGGCCTCCATACACTGTTTTGCGCTATCTAAAAGCTTTTCGAAAGTGTGTTTTCAGGTCATTGACCGGGATGTGCTTCAGGATGTCGGTACAAGCCTTTTGGATGGCCTCTGCGGACGCAAAACATTTTTCTTTCATAGCCAAATGCAATTTTCCGAATAGGTAGAAGTCACAGGGAGCCATATCTGTGGAATACGATGAGTGATTGATGGTTAAAATGTGATTTCTAGTCAAAAACTCAGTCCCAAGAGTAGATTGATGAGGTGGTGCATCATCATGTAATAATCGCCAGCTTCCTCCTTCGCGGTATTCCGGGCGAATGCGACGAATGCGATGCACCAAATGCTTCAAAACGCCAAGATAGAGAATTGCATTGACGGTTTGGTTCGTTGGCACGAACTGTTTGTGGACAATTCTCTTGGAATCGTAAAAGCAAATGAGCATCGACTTGATTTTTGACTTTTATAAACGCGAATTTTTGGGTGGTGTCTCGTCTGGTGCCTTCCATTCGGCACTTTGATGCTTAGTTTCCAGATTATGTTGGAAAAACCACGTTTCATCACCAGTTACAATGTTGTAAAGGAGGTTCCGGTCTTTTTTCGGCTCTTTAGTGAGGTCTTTCGAATGTTGAATTCTGAGCAATTTTTGATTCTCATGGTCAGTTAAAATGCGATAAATGAATGTTTTGAAGATATTAAACTCCGATTCCATGAATTTCAACGATGATTTCGGTTAATTTTTGATAAATTTACGAACAGTTTCGATGGAGTTTTCAAGGATTATTGATTTTGGGTTCACCGTCATTTATGTCCTCACCGTCATTTATGTGCTCACAACCATCTCTGAAACGTATAATTCATTCATGAACTCTGGCACGAGATAGACAATCATCGCCATAAACTGTTTTCATCAATTCAAATGTTTCGGTAACCGTTTTACCAATTTTAAAACAAAATTTGATATTAGCTCTTTGCTCGAAACTCATTTTTGTACCGATGACACAAACACACTGACACTTTAGGCTCAATAACTCCGCTTCGACTGAACCGAATGCCACCAAGCTTTCATTGGAAGTTAGCTAGGGATGTAACTTTCAACGCACTAACTCATTAAAAAGATGGCGCCATCAAAAACATTTTTATGATGCAACAAACATTGCGTATGTTGGACTTCACCTTGTAGTTATTGGCCAAACCTTGTAAATCTATCATCCTTGCACTATTTGGTGGAAATTCAGACTTCCGGCATCAGTCCGCCACAAAGTGGTGTTGCGGAGTTTGGGCGCAGGTTTCATACAAATGTGAAATATGAGCACAAAAATGTGACTCATTACGTTCGCTCCTTCATTTCAGCGCTGCCTTAAACAAATGATTGGCTGATTGTTTTTTTATACAATTTGCGTGCATTGCTCGACATTTCTAAGCAACTAAGATGAATTTATTATTTGCCTACCAACGAGCGTCAAGTCGAGCAATTTAGGGCTCACTACCTTTAGCTTGTCACTTCTCCAACTCAAGCTCTGCATCAAATGGAAAATGTTTACTCTACAATTTGAGCAAAAGAAACAAAAAAAAAATACTTTTCGTAATTCCTTTTACTCGGACAATTTTTATTTATTTCCAATAGAAACGAGCTAATGTTTGAGAACATTCTTGACCGACCACACATGGCCATTTCTGTCAACACAGTTTGCTTGGGCAATAGCCGACTTGATTCAATTGCTTTACATTTGTTCGGGTTGATGCGGCAGTTTGGTGGTGGTGGTGGTAGTAGTGGTGATGTTGCTGCTGTTGGTCGCAATGGTGATAGCCATGGTGCGCCACTGCCGCTGCGGTCAATGTATCAATTTGGGCTATACTCAGAGTAGATTTCCTTTCGTAAAATATCTAGCTAAACTAAACTGCCCCTTTTACCATTTAATATGGTATAGTAAATGGTATAGGTGTGCTGGTTTGCCTGGCTAAGCAAGTGTGCCTGTGCTTGTCTGTTGGTCTGTTGGTCGGTTAGTGTGAGCCTTGGAAAAGAAGAATGCTAAAATTCCGGTCACATACGCAATGCTCACTAACGAGCGATGGCAGCAGCAGCAGCAGTAGTAGCAGCAGCAGCCAATAATTGGCCGGCCACAGCAGCTGCTGTCACATATAGACAAAAAAAAAAACAATAATACTCGACTGGCTGGTAGCCGTTTGCCGCTGTTTTTTGTGCTACCACTCGTGGCGTGGCGGTAGTGGACACAAACCGCATCAGCAATCACGGCATGTCCCAGGTCGGGTTCTATTAGCAATTCTCCGTGCGCCATAACCGCAATTTTCGCCACAGGGTGGCTTTCCGCTGAGCAGCTGTACACTAGTAAATACTATAGGTATTTATTGGCTGCGTGCCGACTTAAGTACAATGTTGTTGTTGTTGTTGTTGTTGTTGTTGTTGTTGTTCTTGTTATTACGATGGATATGTTCCTTTATTTATGACTATAAAAATTGCTGCCAAAAATTATTTCGACGAAAATTAATAAATGTTCTTGCAGAAGGAATATGGAATGGCATGAAATAAAATTTCAAAAAGCAACAGAAGAGAGAAATGAAAAACAAAAATTATCAATTGCAATGCGAATCAGCGAACATTGCCAAAATTTTTGATGAGTCTCATTATATTTACAACACCAACAAAGGACCACTTGATTTTGTGGCTCTGCTATGATTAAATTGAATGCTTTAAATGATGTACTCCAAAATAACCCTGTGATAAAGTTGTACTCTGCTCGATTAGACTAAAGACAGCCAATAACCTCTGTAATTTGATTAAAAGTTTTGTCAAAATTTTTTTTCACTAGAAACTTCGCATTTGCTTTATTGCGAAAAGTTGCAGATGCAGACGAATCTACTACGTGCAAAGTGTAACTTCAACTACTTATGTATGCAGTTTTTGGTTTCAAGAAGAAACGCACAAATAACAACAGCAACAATAACAACAACAACAGCTAGCACATCACCATCATCAGCAAGCAATAAAAATAAACAAAAGTACCAAACTTGGCTACAACTAAACAAATAAACACAATAAAGTATGTAAACAAGTGGCCACAAAGGAGCTACGCCGAACGGCCGAGTGCCAGAGCGGGCGCGAGAGAGAGAGAGGAAGCGAGCGTGCAAGAGAGATAAGCGCAAACAAACGAAGTGCCACAGAGAAATGTAGACGAAATGGAGACGAAATGGGGACGAAATGTCGTGTCACCCAACCACGCATACAATCACAAGTGCGTGTTGGCGCGCACATACATAGATAAGTTCACTTGCAACATGCTCGATGCTCGTTCCAGCATGCGACTGATTTCATAAAATTTATTATAGACATAAGTGTGTAAGTGCATACGTCGCAGGCGTTGTGCTAATGTACGCACACACACATACACACGCATATATTTTACTCTGACTTTTTCTGCAAACACTTTTAGATATTGTGGAGTTTTATTTGAATTTTTATTAGTTTTCATTTGCGTTTCTTTCTTCTCTGCGACTTGCACTTTATAATTGGGACAATCTTTGTGTGCGTAAGTCTGAGAGCTGCGAAAAGCAAATGAATTATTGATGCTACTTAAGTTTGCTTGAAAACTGACGCAGCATAACTTCTCCAGCTCTGAGTTAGAGAAAGTAATCTAGAAAAGGCTTTTTACAAGACGAAAGAAAATGGTTTTTTACGGTTTTTTTAAATAAATTTTTGGTTGAATAAAATTAAATTTGTTTAATTAAATAATTACACTGTGCGTTGAAATGGGGTAAAAAAAAGCAAATTTAATTAAATAAAAATAAAAATTAATAAAATTGTGAAAAAGAAAGATCTATAGAATATTCGACCCCCTGCCGCTTCAATTCTAAAGCGTAATCAGATTAGTGGCACTTTTTCCAATAGGGATTTTTTTGACAGATCACGCGTGACTACAGCCACACTAAATACATAATTTTTTCAGTATTCATTGACATTTCATCATGGAACGACTTATGTCTCAACAACATTTTCGAATCATACAATTCTATTACGAAAATCGACGCTCTGTGAAAAGTGTTTCTCGTGCGCTCAAGCCAACCGAGTTTTATTCAGCGAAGATGCCCGTTTTTGGCTTAATAGCTACAGTTGCGGACAAAACTATCTGTACGCCCCCTTTTTTCTAAATTTCTCCCGATCTAAAGCATGTAAAAGAAATGTAATGATGCAGTTTTGTTTTAGTCTGGTAACTCACACGTTTTTTGAGGCCATGTTTGGGACATTTTTTGGAAGGGAAAATAAAATTCAATCGGTTTGATTTTCTGATATTTATGGTATCAGAAGGTGTACTAAACAATTTTTTTTTTTTTTAATGTTTTGATACTATTTTTGTACACTGCAGCAAGCGGCAAAAAAAAGAGATACAGTGGCTGGCCGGCGTGATTTCGTCACTTGTGGTCATCTGAAACAGAAAAAACAAATTGCTTATTAATCAGTGTGCTTGTCGTTCTGGCGGGTAGTAAGATCAAATGATTTTGACAAAAAATAAAAAAATGGCGGCGTAAGAAAATTGCCTTTTTTTAAAGTGGAAATCGGACTTAAAAAATGGAAAGTCAGGGATGAAATAAATTAAGTCTACTACCCGCCAGAGCTATTGATGTGTAGAAAAACACATCTAAATTTCAGCTCAATCTGTTAGATAGAAAATTTGTTTTCACAACGACCATCCGGAAAAACGTTGTTTTGAGAAAAACGCGTTTAAAGTTTTAGCAATTCAGCCGCGCAAGTACGAGCCGCTCTCATGTATATGCTATAATTTCGTCAATATTTCGAATTTCGGTCTAAAATTTGTACAGTATATTACCAATATATCGCACTTTCAAAATATGTAAAAAACCGAAATTCGAAATTTTCAAAATAAGTTACCAGACTACTACCTTAAGTCTAATTATATAACAAATGTAAAAAAAAAAAATATTTTCAGTATTTACTTTAAAAGTTATTCACGAAAAGCCCAACAAAAAAGGCACTGACAAAAGTGTACATACGAACTTAGAAAATAGGAATTATCTAGGAAAACTGATTAAATTTGTGGAAATTAATATTTTTTTGGGCCACCACCAGCATCGATGACTGCTTGCAATGTCTGGGCATTGAAGCTACTAAGTTTTCAAGCTCCTCCTTTGAGATATTCTGCCATTCCTCCAGCAACTTCTCGTTGAGGATTGGAGCACTAGTAATAGAGTGCTTTCGAATCTTTTGCTCCAGAATTTCCCAAACATGCTCAATAATGTTTAAGTCTGGGCTTTGTGGAGGTGAATATAGTTGCCGCGGAGCATAATACAGCAGCCAGTCCTTGACGATCTGCGCAGTATGCTTCGGGTCATTATCCTGCTGGAACATCCAGCTCGGGCCTAGGCTTAGTTTGTCCACGGATGGCAAGTCAGGTTTTGTTCCAAAATGGTCTTGTCTTGGAAGCGATCCATATTTCCTTCATCATGCTTTACTTTCGGAATCAGATTCCTAGGATCCATAGCAGTGTTTGGGATCTCCAAACTTTGACTTTGCCGTCATATCCCGATATGTTGTATTTGGACTCATCAGAGAATAAAACTAGTTTCCAAAATTCAATTCCCTTATTAAGGTGCTTTTTTGCAAGCTCCAGACGAAGCTTTCGGGTTTTCTCGCTTATAAGGGACTTCTTGCGAGAAGTTCTGCAGTTGTAACCTTCATTATTAAGGGCCCTGCTTATTGTACGTTGGTGGACAACAATTTGAGACTTTTGGCTAGCTCCTGGGCCGAATCAGTAGCATGTATTTTCGGATTCTGATCCACTGCTTTGCGAATAAAGGATCCATCTTTCGGGTTGAGCTTCTTGAGTCACTACGCGGCTTACTCTTCAGTGAATTGGATGTTTCAAAGTTTTTACAAATAATTTGTACCGTAGACTTGCTTAAATGCAATAAATCAGCTATTTCACCAAAGGATTTCTTATTACTTCTTGGACTTCTTTGGACTTTTATTTGTGGGGGTGTGTAAAGACTAAATGCTAAGTGAATAAGCCAGCTTCGATTGAGGCATTGAAAGCCAAAATTACTAAAGTTCATTCACGAGTTACCGAACGAAGCCCTCCAGCGAGTCATTCAAAATTGGTTTTACGGATGACCGAATTACGGCGCAGTTGGGACCAAAATTCGAAAGGGATTATCTTAAAAAAATGTTTTGAATGGTTCTACACAAAAATAATAAAGATTGCCCAATTAATTTGAATTCTCTTTGTATTATGTTATTTCAATTTAAAATGCGGTATTTCGAAGTTGATTACCTTTTAAAAGGAATTTTTTTAAGGGGCCTTCAATGCAGCCTGACTGTCACTGAAGACTCCAATCTGTTTCCCGCTCCATCTCCTCTCGATTATCCATTCGGATGGCAAAATCTTCTGTTTGGAAAACAGTTGCCATTCCCCCCATAGCATAGTGATACTTATTACTATCGTTTAAGTACCATCCGGCTCCAGACCCTATTTCAGTCTTGGACCCATCGGTAAAGAAAATATCCGTCAAACCTCCCTGCATGCATTCTGGATTGCTCCATTACTCACGCAATGGAAATCTGACACCAAATTTCCTTCCGAATGAAACTGTGGGTATCAGGTCATCTTTAGGTGCCAAAAACAGTGGATACTGCAACTTAAAGATTTCTCTGTGTCCCGAAGTTCCATCTTCGTGCCAGAAACCATATTTATGGAGTCTACACATTGCTTTTATTGCTTCCTGTTGTATCTTAAGATCCAGGGGGAGCAAATCAAGCATAGCATTTAGGGCATCACCAGAGGTTGTACTCATGGCACCCGTGATGCATAAACATACACTTCTTTGCAGCCTTTATAGTTCCCGGATTGTGGACTTAACCATGCTCCGTCGCCACCAGACCACAGAAGCGCAAGTGATGATTGGTCTGATAAGTGCCGTGTATATCCATAGGACCACAGCAGGTTTCAGACCCCAAGTTTTGCCAAAGGCTCTACGGCATTGCTGAAAAATCTTCAATGCACGATTCACATTCAGTGAAACGTGTGCCTCCCAGGTCAGCTTCTTATCCAAGATTACTCCTAGATATTTAACTTCTGGTCTAATGTTAGCCATAACTTCTATATTCTCTCCATGGTGGCGGATTTTGGTATTACCTACCTGATGAGTTTCGACAGTAATTTGGCACGGTTAAGACAAACATTAGCAGTCATCGCTCGGCCTTTCATTATAGCCCTCTCAGAATATATTATACATTCGTAGGTGCTTGCTGGGTGGACGCCGCCTGGCTTGGACGTTTGACTCTTACAAGCCCGTCAAATCGCCTCCTCCCAATTGAGGTCGAAAACGACTTAACATGTAAGCCCAATATTAAAAAGAGGGATAAAAGGGCATCAGTTGCCTTGTATGGCTGCATGGGCACAACTGACAAATACTACTATTCACATGGAGGCCACGTCTAGTGTAACTTGATGGAGAGGACACCGTTGATTAATAAGCCCGAAAGAGTTCATGGATGTGGCTTCATTAGAATTAAAAGGGCGCTTTCAACCACTCCAGTTCTAGCAATGCTAGACCAATAATGCAATGATAAATGTGGTACCCGTGAACATCGAAGGCAATCATACTGAGAGGTTCGAGCTACAAGTTTGACTTAAACCATAGGCACTCCAACTTTAAGTTCATCCCTATGGTGACTGCTCAAAGCACGCCCTCGCCGGGCCCAAATAGCACCTTCTCCATTCACTTCTCTTCAAAGAATGGGTTGGCATGGTACAGGGTTTGGTGAACCGGTTCATGGGTGGTTTGAAGTTTTACAGAGAGGTTGATGAAGAAGTATTCCGCAAGCGAGCTCTCCTTTTAAAGCAGAAGCCAACGTTCCGCTGTCGTGTATTCCCAGCTGAATTACTGTAATAAAAGAAGCAGCTGATGGACTGCTTACTTCTGGAATAACTGTCATGGAAGTAAATATATATACCAACAGCTAAGCAGCAATTGGGGACTTATACTTATACTTATACTTATACTTATACTTATACTTATACTTATACTTATACTTATACTTATACTTATACTTATACTTATACTTATACTTATACTTATACTTATACTTATACTTATACTTATACTTATACTTATACTTATACTTATACTTATACTTATACTTATACTTATACTTATACTTATACTTATACTTATACTTATACTTATACTTATACTTATACTTATACTTATACTTATACTTATACTTATACTTATACTTATACTTATACTTATACTTATACTTATACTTATACTTATACTTATACTTATACTTATACTTATACTTATACTTATACTTATACTTATACTTATACTTATACTTATACTTATACTTATACTTATACTTATACTTATACTTATACTTATACTTATACTTATACTTATACTTATACTTATACTTATACTTATACTTATACTTATACTTATACACTCGAGTTCCCTTTTTTAATTTTCTTTAAATCTACCCAAACTCCGAAGAAAACTAATTAGAACTCGTAGTGCCAACGAGCCAAGGTGGTCGCTTCTTAACACAGCAGTGCCAAATACCTCAAGCCTGATATGAGTGAAGGCCAAGCAGATGCCCATAAAGTGGCTCGCCCTCTCATCTTCCTCTCCATATGCTGGCAGAGTGCACTGTCTGAGATGCCTACCTTTTCCATGTGTTTCGCCCATAGAAAGTGGCCTGTCATCAGCCCAACCACCTGCCTACAGTCGCTTCTGCTTCATGACAGGAGGATCTGCAGCAGTCGGTTGGACATGATAGGTAACATCTGTTTTGTCCATCTGCAGCCTCTCGCTTGGCCGAATTCTAACCTAAATTTGAACCTGAGGATGGGACTTATCTTTCTAGCTTGAATTTGGATGCTGTTTTGCCTCTAAAATTGTTTAAATTTTTCTTGATTTGACTTTGGAGGTGTGAGCTGTTAGTTCTTACCTAAACTAAACTGATGCTTTCCATTTAAATTCAACCGGGCTATTCGGGTCATGTTCTTCGATTTCGATGTAACTTAAATATGTTGCTCTCTGGTCAAAATAATGAGACACGTATTTTTTTGTTCACCCGAAAAAAATTTTTTTCAAGAGTTATCGGCAATTTTGTTTTTCGCCTCAAACTCGATTTTTTTTAATTATATAAGAAAAAATTTTTTTTAAATGCCCATAACTTAGTCAAAAATGAACCGATTTTAATAATTCTGGGTTCAAAATGATCGTAATTACTTACACAAGCGACTTCATGTAGAAACAATTGCAAAAAAGTAGTTGAAAATTTTTTATTCAGTAAAAAAGAAAAAAAATTGAAATTTTTTCAAAATTCAATATTTCAAAAAGTGTATTTTTTTTTTTTTATAACTTTTTCCAAATCAAAAAAACATCTCAAACTTTAATTGAGCTGCATGCCTAGTAGCTAAAATGCGTTGTTTTTGAGTAATGAATTTTTGAGTAAACACCCTGTTTCGCACTTTTTGTTTTTTGCAAAATAAAAAATTTTCAACTACTTTTTTGCAACTATTTCTACATGAAATCGCTCGTGTAAGTAATGACGATCATTTTGAACCCAAAATTATTAAAATCGGTTCATTTTTGACTAAGTTCTGAGCATTTAAAAACAAAATATTCTTATATTATTAAAAAAAAATTGATTTTGAGCCGAAAAAAAAATTGCCGATAAAACTTGAAAAAAAATTTTTTCGGGCGAAAAAAAAATACGTGTCTCATTATTTTGACCAGAGAGCAACATATTTCAGTTACAACAAAATCGAAGAAGATGTCCCGAATAGCCCTTTTGAATTGAAATGGAAAGAATCTATATAAGAAATTTTTTTTAATTACTCATAACTTAATCAAAAAAAAGCCGATTTGAATGATTCTGGGTTCAAAATAATCGTCATTGCTTACACGAGCGATTTCATGTAGAAATAGTTGCAAAAAAGTAGTTGAAAATTTTTTATTTTGCAAAAAACAAAAAGTGCGAAACAGGGTGTTTACTCAAAAATTCATTACTCAAAAACAACGCATTTTAGCTACTAGGCATGCAGCTCAATTAAAGTTTGAGATGTTTTTTTGATTTGGAAAGAGTTATAAAAAAAAAAAAATACACTTTTTGAAATATTGAATTTTGAAAAAATTTCAATTTTTTTTCTTTTTTACTAAATAAAAAATTTTCAACTACTTTTTTGCAATTGTTTCTACATGAAGTCGTTTGTGTAAGTAATTACGATCATTTTGAACCCAGAATTATTAAAATCGGTTCATTTTTGACTAAGTTATGGGCATTTAAAAAAAAATGTTTCTTATATAATTAAAAAAAATCGAGTTTGAGGCGAAAAACAAAATAGCCGATAACTCTTGAAAAAATTTTTTTTCGGGCGAACAAAAAAATACGTGTCTCATTATTTTGAAGAGAGAGCAACATATTTAAGTTACATCGAAATCGAAGAACATGACCCGAATAGCCCGGTTGAATTTAAATGGAAAGCATCAACTGTTTAATTTTTTTTCAATTCTACAATTTTACCTGTTGTTTGTCGCAATTTAAGCCGATTTCAGATTATTGAATGTATTTGTTGACAGGCTCAGACCTGAAATATGTGATCTACAACATAATACCCGAGCTGAGTAGTGACACTTTTAATAACACAGCCCTAATCTGAGCGATTATCAGTCATCCACCAGTCGCATCCACTTACAATTTAATCAGTATTTATGCATGGTAAATAAGCGAATTAAATAACAAAAGGATCAAAATTAACCTGCTGACGCCATTTATTAAGATGTCATTTATCAAAAGGATTCTAATCGCGAAATTACACCTTGCAACTAAGTGCCTGACTTAACTAAATCAGCTATGCGCATCTTTTGATTTCCTTATAAATTTCTACTGGCGGCAGTCAACCATACAAAGTTTGTGTAAATGTGGCATTTTCAAGGATATTGCAATTTACTGTAATTTTGACAAGATTTGATTTCACTTTTTCTTCCTTGATTTTTATACTCTAATTTAATTCCCAGGTAGAACTCGCTTGTTTGATGTATAATAGGTAGAAAAATTTTCTATGCATGCATGTAGATTTGTACTGCTGCTGCTTAACTATGCATTAATGCCATCCGGAATTGCATTACTTGCTCCACCCATCAGGCGCTCCATTCCTGCGCATTTGTGTGGGGCGCACGCTTTGATGCATATCCTTGGCACTTGTCAGCGCACTCATTCAATTTAGTTGATTTGCTTGACTGTTTGGTGTTCGTGTTTTTTTGTTGTTTTTTTTTGTACTTGCTTTTCACTGAAGTCACTCATTGCCTTTGCTACTCTTGGTCGCATTTGGCAACTTTGTTTGCGAGTCTACATATCATTGAATGCAAAGTTATTGCCATGGAGCGCTGTGAGCAATGATGCGTTGATGCACATGCAAGTGTACGTTGGTGTGTGTATGTATATGTATATGTATATGTACGTATATATCGCACATATGGGCTCCGTGCTACTTGTGTATGCATTTGTATGTGTGCTAACGGCGATATGGAGTGGTGAACTTAAATAAGAACGTTACTGAAATTAGATTCATTTGTGAGAGATTAAAGTTTGAGATTCCTCGATTATTGGAAACTTTCCAAAGCAGCACACAAACGCAAACCAACAGCGATATCTGTGCTCACTCGCTTATTACGTATTATCTTAGATGAGATTATTGAGTTTCAATCATACCAATGCACAAAGTAGTCCTGGTTGTAAATCATACCAAAACAAAAACATTTTCAACTGCTATTGACGTCAATACGCCAATACTGCAGCAGCTGTAATGGCAATAGTTCACATTTTGTCCGCTTGCTTGCCATTCAGCCAGCCAACCAGTCAGCCAGTCAGGCAATCCAGCAATATGCTTTCGGCCTACTCTTATATGCAATTTGCATATTTCAAGAGCAACTACCGATTTTTGTGTTGTCCTTGAATTTGCCCAAACAAATAGCATCTGCAGACCTACAAAGCAAAGGGCGGCATACGTATAGAACTATTTATTTACTCAGCACTCGGTTTGGTAAGCCTATACGGAGTACTTTATATCCACATAGGTGCATACGTACATACAAAAAAGCAAACAGGGTGGTCAAATATGAAAGTTTATTTTTTAGTCATAAATTTTGTTTAAGTCAGCGACATTCTTTATTTTATTATTTAATTCGCTTTGCACGGCAGCTGATATTCTTAGGAGGCTTATTAGATAATTGATGGACATGCCGTGTGTGTTTGCGGCTCTTCTCAATAACAGCAGAAAAGTAAAAAGTAAAAAAGGGGATCCCTACAAAATGCTGTATATCAAAATTCTTTTCATACGAAATACTGTAAATTAACGTAACAAAATTCTGCAGTGACAAAATTCTGTATTTACAGAATTCTGTATTTACAAAATTCTGTAAAAACAAAATTCTGTACTGTCTTAAAAAAATTCTGTATTGACAAAATTATGTATTGACGAAATTCTGTACTGACGAAATTCTGTACTGACGAAATTCTGCATTAACAAAATTCTGTATTGAAAAAATTTTGTGTTGACAAAAGTCAGTTTTTTACTTGATTTTATTAATAAAAACAATTAATATATAAGGAAAGCAAAAGATTTCTAAGCTGCAATATTAACTTAAGCGATAATTATACATAGAAAAATAAATGAGAATTTCAAGTCCAAAATAACAATACAAAAAACAAAAGACTTCAATATTAATTCAAACGATAAGTATGTATGCAAAGAAGAAGTAATAAGTATTTCAAGTACAAAACACAGGTACATGATTAGATTAAAAACAAATATTTTTTGCTATTCTTTTCAAAAAAGAAACTTTTCCAATAATTAATCTTTTTTTTATTATACTTTTAATTTTTTTGTTAGATCTAATTGATCTTAACTTTCTCGGGAAGACTTCTCCATTTTCTACTCTTGATATTTGTGATTTCACATAAATCATCTCTGCATTCAAATTAGCTATAAGTTGGTAAATACCGCAATTTTTTTTCCCTACAATGACATTAACCCGGGAAGTCCCATAACTTTTTTTGTTTTGGATTTTTGTGAAATGTTGTATACTTATGTATTTCGATCTCCTGAGCACGAAAATAAAGTCCATTTTCATTTTCCTCGCTTCGATTTTCCGGAAAATGCGGAAAACTAGCGTTACCATATGGTAATCGTGGGACCTCTAGACAACATGGTTTTCGAATGTCGTTTTATTTTTAATTTTTCAAAAAATAACTGTTTTCAAACATTTTTATTTGAAAAATAAGTAAAATAAATGAATTCACGACAATGAAAAAAAAAAACATTTTTGAACTGAAATTTATCATGGTTTTTTGTGGTACTGAGCAAAACATTGTACGCAAAGTCCTACGTTGCATTTACCACATGCAGTTCGTCACCGGCACTTTTTTCCCCTGTATGCGATGCGGTGCAGGGATAGATTTTGATCTAATCGGTCTACTCCACACATAAATTTATTATATTCCGTGATTGCGCAAGGACGGGGTACATTTATTTTCGATCCACTTGCCTTCGAATAACGCTGTGCCATTGATTTCGGATCCTCGCCAAAGCAGTTAGATAACATGCAGACAACATTGTTATCTTTTCATTTCACCAAACGAATACCAGTGCTTTTCATTTCAATTGATTCAGAGTAACCTCTTTCCATTGACTTGAAGTCTTTTTTATGCACTAGTGGACAGCTTGCTGGAATTCTGTTTTCTCGGATTGTCCCAGTACCATTATATCCGCATGACTTGAGATATGCCAACAGAGGATAACTAGTAAACAGGTTATCGAAATAAAACTGGAATGACAGCGATTTCAATTCAACAGGAAAATCGTCGATCATGCTGACTAAAGGAGCGGCGCATTTCCCAAACTTTGCTTCGTACTCCAAATTCGATCGAGGATTCTTCCCCTGGTAAATTTCAAAATTCACCAAATAACCAGATGGAGTGCATAGGGACCAGACTTTATATCCAAATCGTAATGGTTTGCCCTTTATAAATTGCTTGCATCCATGTTTACCAAAATAAGATATCATACTTTCGTCGAAAGAAAGATTTTGTTCCGGATGGAAATTTTCTATCATTTTTGCTTTCAAATGATCCGTAAGAGGACGCAGTTTCCACATTTTGTCAGGATTTGGGCCGTCTTTTGAAGAAGCCTTGGAATTTTTTTCGAAGTGAAGATTTTGCAAAATCTCTTGAAAACGATTCCGACGCATGGTGTTACTGACAAGATTGTTCCGAATGTCTTCATCCTGACTCCACAAATGTTTGTAATTGGAGTGATAACTGTAGCCAGTGACGATCAATATGCCTATGAATGCTCTAAGTTCGCTGACTGTTATATTTGGGTTCGGCCTATTCTGTTCGACCGAATATAACGCACTTTGTTCGCAAATATGTTCCAATAATGTGTCATCAAAAAATTTTTCAAACTGTTCGTGTGGCAGTGAATGGCTTGAATCTTCGTAATTTGCGCTTGGAAAAATTGGAATTCGAGATGACGATTTCTTCTTGACCCATTCAAATACAGTTTCCTTGTTTCCTGATGGCAATGCAATGTTTGAAGGTTTCGGTTCAATTTTACGTAAGCGCTTCCTCATTGGAGATTCTGAACGATTAGCCGTTGTTTCTTCATCCTCCATCTCATTATAAGTGTCTTCAACCTCAATAACAGGCAAATCTCCTGGATTTGGTGCTGAAAAATTTAGGGTTTATAAGTTTAAAATGATGGTATGCTTATACCGTCTCTAAACATGCCTCCCACATCCTCCTCTTCATCGAAACCTTGCATACGTCGCCCACTAGCCATGACAACTTCGCAGCCACCTCTTAGCTGAGCCGGGCAAACATTATCTGGAATGCCCGCACAATCATCTTCAGCGTCATCTTCGCCAGATTCGTTGCCATCCACAGGAGGCTCGATATAAAGAGTGGTTGGAATATCACACAGTTGATTTTGATCTTCTGCTTCATCGAGTTCTTGAATGAAATCAAGCATTTCTTGCAACGATAAACCGCTGTAATTCACAAAATATCAATAAATATGCTCAAAAATCTCAAAAAAAAACTACACCAAACGTAACTTAAACCCTGTACCCTAGACGTCCCACGGTTACCATATGGTAACGCCTTGAGTAAAATACAAAAAAGTTACACAAAAAATCAAATTTCAAACAAAACTAAACTTGCATTTCCTAGTTTATTTCATTAGCTACCAAATGATGCAATTTTTTTGGAAATATATCAAAAAAGCAAAAGGTTATTCATATACTAACCGACGTGCCATGTTAAAAAACCACAATAATTAACTTTTTTTTTTTCTCCTGAGTTTGACGTCTTATAGCTTTGCTAGCTGCACTAAAAATAATAAAACACTTATGTTTTTCCGTGAGCTGCATTTATTCTGCGTGAAATACAGTTATTCTTTTTTGTTTTTGTTATTTAGTTCAGACATAATACGTAAAATTGTAACGGCATGTTTGCATTACCATATGGTAATCGTGGGAAGATTTGGGTTAAGTCGCCGATGCCAAGCTTCTACACTATTTTGAGTTCTTGGAAACTGACTCATTTCTACATTGCTATGCACTGACCAAAATGACGGATGATGTTTTGGTGGTTCATCAAATTTACCAATGTAGTTCTTTACAAACCAATTTGCGATTCTTAGCATGTCATAATCATCAAAAATACTACAAAGACTGTTGTAGTATTCCGAGATTTCATCGGAAGGAACAAAAGCTAGGCTTTTCAGCATTCGAAGTTGTAACGAAAATATCTCAGAGTTTCCATATTTTTTAACCAGTCTGAAAGCAATGAAAGTGAATGAACCTTATGCAGATATATTACATACAGACAACCACATACCTTTCTTTTTGAACTTTTCTCCAGATTATTTGACTGAAGTGGAAGAAGCAGCCACGCAAATCAGTGTTCGGGAAACAATTTCTTAGCGCCGATATCAGTCCCATTTCAAAATCGCTGATAATTCTTTCGGGTTGAAGATTTAGGCCGTACTCTGATGTGATTCGGAACAATTCTTCAAATAAAACCTCGTATAATTCTTTGGACTTGCGGCTCATAAGGCAAAACACGAGGGGAAATGTTTCACCTTCCACTATGGCATGAATTGAAAACAGCTGTCTCATTATTTTCGGGGTAACTTGAAATGTTCCGTCCACAATCCAGCATGAACTCTGACTCAAAAAGTTTAAAGACGACTTCGTACCACAAATAATTACGCATTCATTCCGCTCTGTGAACTTTTCCGCCAATAAAAATAATTCTCCTTCCAGAGTATATAAATTTAAAGGAATATCTATGTCCTCTAAAAGTTTTGGTTCCCGAAAATGAGGTGCTTCATGCCTTGATCTTCGAATTCTGGCCTTTTGGGCATTTCTGGATGGTAAATAGTCTCGGTAGCTCTGCTCTGCTTCCACTGTAGTTTTTTGTATTATCTGACTTGGCGCTAAGTGACTTCTTCGAGCCATGCGCTTTACTTTATTATTAACTTTTGCAATTGGTAAATCATTGGGAGCTGGTTCGTGGATGAGGACGAGGTGGTTTCATCTCATACATTCTTCTCAGCTGCTCTGCTCTCATCGGACAAAGATTAGATATCCCGGCTCTCACTTTTTCGCTACATTTGCGGATTTTATGGGTTTAAATATCACACCCCTTCGGTAGCTCGAAGTGGTTAATACGAACGTAAATAACCACTGTTGGTTGTCATTATATACTCTAAAGCCCTTTAATCCTTTTTCCACCTGTCTTTCCATTTTCTTTTTCTTTCTCTTTCTCTTTCTCTTTCTCTTTCTCTTTCTCTTTCCTTTTTCTATTCCTTTTCTTTTTTCCTTTCTCCTCTCCGGTTATCACAACGGACACAATTTGAATATTTGTCCAAGTGGGCCCCTCGCAAGGGCAGCCATTTATCCTAATCTAACCATGCACGGAGAACTTACTTCCGAATGGCAGACACGCAGCAACCCATTCGGCTACGGCGGCCGATATTTGCTTTCAGCTATTTGATGCGTCAACCTCCCAAACTCTTGATTTTTTGCGATCCAGGCTCGGTAAAGCTGTTATCAGCCGCCTTAGGGATGCCAATGAGTTGGCTCGGAGCTGCGATTGAGTACTGGTATATACTTTTGAAGAGATCTATTGATAGATCTATATTGTGAGGACGTTTTCAAAATGCTTTAGGTCTTTAAGGCGCGCCACGTCTGAGTTTTGGGTTAGATATTAAAGCGAGAAATCGTTACCAAGGCCTAGGAAGACTCTATATATTGAAAACTGCATTTGCCACATGCATGAAAGCGTATACCATAAATAAGTGGAGTGTTTTTTTTTTGTCTTTTAAAAGGGTGATGATATTCTGAAAAAAACGTATACTTTATTATTTTTGGACCACCCTTTTTTCTTCCTAAATATAGTACATATAAGCGATTGCCTAGCAAATAGGAACTATAGACTCCATAAAAACTAATTTCCGAGTTGCAAGTGTAATTTCCATAACACTTTCTCGCATACCACAATGACTGAACACAATATTGGCACTGGCACTGCCACAGTCGCTGCCACATCGGTACCTCGGCTGGCGCTAGCACCGGCTCACATCGGTGCTGGCTGTGTTGGCGGCAGGAAATAGCAAACACTAGAAAAATATTGTTTTCCTTTCAGCTGCTCTGAGGCGGAAGCGAAGCGAAGCGCAAAGAAAGACTGCAAAACTTTCACATTTTCCTAACAATAACAGAAGCAATTGCATGGAATTGTTGTTGGCTGTGATGTGTATGTGTATGTGTGTATGCATATTAAGCGGCACTGGCTGTGTTGTACGCTTTTGGCAATTGCGTGCATGCAGATGCTCTGCATGGGCGGTACCCTTTCTGTCCGTCCGTCCGTCTGTCTGTCTGTGTGTCGGTCTGTATATATATGAGGATGTGTGTGTGTGTGCGCCATTATGTGTGGGTAATGCAATGATAACAATGTGGCAAGTGTCTCTTGTTATAAAGCCGTGAAGTGCCGCAGCAAAATAAAGAAGCTACATAAGTCGCACGTACTTATTCGTATGTTGTGGCAGGCACTTATGTACGCATAAGCAAGCACCTTGGCATGCTTAAACTCGTATGTATGCGTACTTGCAACACATGCACGCCACATGCCACATGCCACATGCTACATGCGTACACAATTACATATACATACATGCGTGTACTACTTATGGGTTTGCTTGTTTTGCACGCATTCGTATGCAAGCATGCATATTCGTTGTAAGCAGGAAAAATCCTTGAACTCATCAATCAAAATGAAAAATTTTGTTGACAAACATGCAGTGTTGCATGAGATGGCAAAGGGTGACACATGCAGCGGGTGGGAGCGAGTGAGTGCAGTGTGTACAGTGGCTGTGCTCAAGTCAACGGAGTGCTAGCTCAACTTCTGCCTCAATCGGTTAGGCAGGCGTATTGGTTGTATGTATGTACATACATATTTTGCTTTTAACGTTCAATGAGCGAAGTTTGAAAATGGAAAACTACCACTGGAAAAACTTTCTAATAAATCGTCACTCAAACCAAAATGGCGTTGAGGAATTGGTAGCGAAATGATTGGAAAATATGCAAAGTGGCATAGAATTTGACTCTAGAATTCATACCATACCCCGGTTGCTTTAAGTTGATTTATGTTAAAGTTGCGTATACGACACGTAGAGCAAAAAAAAAGAACTTATTAAAGGCAGCAATGCGTAAAATTCACACAAACCTTAGGATGCTAGTTTTTTTTAGAAACGTAATATTACTTTAATTTCGTTAATTTAAAATCATTTTTGAATTAAAATAATTTAAAAATAATTTTAAGTTATTATAATTAAAAAATATTTATAATCAATTAATTCTTCCTTTCGTTAACTTAAAAATATTTTTGAATTAATTAATTAATTGAATGTGAACCACACCTAAACGTCAACGACACCATTGGACTTCTTTCTTTGGGGTTATTTGAAAAAAAAGGTGTACGTCGATAAGCCAGTAACAATTCAAGAGCTAAAAGATGAGATAATTCGGCACATTAACGGCATAGAACCTCAATTATGCCTCATCGTCATCGAAAATTTTTACCATCGGATGGAGGAGTGCCGCCGAAACCGCGGCGGCCATTTGGCCGATATTTTGTTTTATACGTAATTGAGCCATACCAATATTATCATAATAAAGAGAAATGACAATAATTTCCTAAAAAATTGTATTTTATTCAAAATCAACACTGGTCCTTGAAACTTAACCACCCTTTAGATAAGGAACTATTTGCATTTGGTGGTCTTTGGAGGTGTGTCGGCAAGGCCGCGGCAGCCATTTGGCCAATATTTTATTCCATACGTAATTGAGTCATACCAATATTATCATAATAAAGAATAATGACAATAATTTCTAAAAAAAATTGTATTTCATTCAAAATGAACACCCGCCCTTGATACTTAACCACCCTTAATTTTTCCGAAGAGTTGATTGCGATTTTTAGCAGCTAAACAAATAATTCTGACGAGGGAAGATCAGAAAGCTTTTGAAATAACGACGAGCCGAGTTAAACGAAATATGTTTTTTTGAAGTGAAACTTCTTTACGCGCGTCAGAGTATACTTTCAAGGCCGTGACACACGAGCTAGCGTTACGAAAAACCGTCACGAAATGAATAAGCCCACGGCATACAAGCTATTCTCGTTCTCCACTTTGTGCGGTGCAAAACGTACACATTTTCCGGTAGTGCATGTGCCAATACCATACACAAATCTCAGGGCCGTAAATATTTTGAAATAGTCTGTGAATACGATAAAAAGCAGTCACAATCGCTAGTGTATGGCGCACTGTCACGTGTTACTTCCATTGATGGATTGTTTATAATTACACGCAATGATGATTTGAGATTCTACCATGGCCGGAGACCATCAACAACAATGACATCATTGCAAGCAGAATTTCGAAGAATGTCGATGAATTGTTTGGAAACTCTTGATCAACAAATGACTAAATTTATACAACCGAGAAGAAGGACTGTCGATATACTCTTTTAATTGTCAAAGTCTACGTGCTCATACTACTGACGCATTGAATCCAGTTATAGAAAAATGCAGTTTTTCATGAGACTTGGTTGCGTGAAGTCGAGGAAATCAGTTTACCGAATTTTAACTGCATCATCCAGTGTAAAAGAAGTAATGATCGAACGGGAGGAGTCGCTATCTACCACCACATCAAAAATGATACCGTGAATGTGCTCACACCACACTTACGATTTACCGCTGTACAATCAATATCAAGTGCAGCTATAGCAGAAGATGTCGATGATATTTGTATTTCTGTGTGCCGTGGGATAAATGGACAAAACATAGTAATTAAAGGGTGTCTACATACCTCCGAATTCACATATCAACGACATTATCGCATTTTTACATGGCTTATTATTAAGATACACTCGTGATGGTGGTAAACTTCTTCCTCAACGCGACGATCTGAAATTTCTCATATTAACTGGAGATTTCAATGTAAATTTTGCATCGAAAACTTCCATGAAATTAATAGAATTTTTAGAACATCAACTGAATTTACAAATGAGTAATAACCGCTATATTTCAACAAAAAAATTAGAAGCAACGATAGGTGCCGTATTATCTTTAAAATATTTAAATTTAATCCAGAAATTAAAAAGTTTCACTTCAAATATGCGCACATTATTAATTTATCCTAGTAGGTGGTCCAATGACCGACACTGCGACCTAAAAGATCTTTTGTGTCAAGCTACCTAATTTAATATGGATGATCCTTCTGATCATCCGCGAAAGTTGCCCGACCACTACATCAGGTTCTAGTTTGCCTAGTTGTTCTCTGCCTTTGGAAAGGAGTTGGTTGAAAGCCGTGTTCTTCCAACAATTTTTCTGCTATACGTATAAACCTTAGTATATCTGTAATAGGAGCTTTCTTTATTTCTTCCGGATCCAGTTGATCACGGTGGAAGATTTGCATTCTGGTTCTAGCCAGTGCAACGCACTCGCACAATAAGTGCTCCGTTGTTTCATCATCTTCAAAACAGAGTCTACACTCAGTGTCCCTGAGGAGTTGAATTCTGTTAAGATGATAGTTTAGATAGTAGTGGCCCGTAAGAAAGCCTACTATTTTCCTGATATCTACTTTTCGTAAGTTAATCAGTTCCTTTTTGTAGGTAAAGGGTCTAACCAACCTCTTGGCTTGACGAAGTTTCAGATTACTTTCCCAGTAAGCTATTCTGAGAGTATGTTCCCACTGGTCTACCCTGGATTTAGCTTCCGCCCAGTTGATACCACAATATGGTTCTGGTCCTATTAGGTCTGATGTCGATCCAGCCCTTGCCAGTTCATCAGCAATTTCGTTACCCTCGATTCCAGAGTGACCTGGAACCCAGCAAAGTACAACCGTATTATTTGTACTTAATTTTTGAAGATTGTTTACACATTCTTCCACTAGTCTCGACTCCAAAGAATGAGACATTAGTGCTTTCAGTGCCGCTTGGCTGTCCGAATATATAGTTATGTGGGCCCCTTTGATACCCCTTTTTAGATTTGTCAGTGCACAGATCGAAATCGCTTGGATTTCGGCCTGGAAGACACTGGGCCATTTGCCCATGGGTTCTGAAATTTTTGTGTTGGGTCCAAAGATCCCGGCACCAACTCCAGTATTTGTTTTTGAACCATCAGTGAACCATATTAGACTTTTTGGGTTAACCCAAGGTCCTCCAATTTCCCATTCATCACGGTCTGAGATAATTATCTCATAATTTCTATTGAAGACCCGTTTCGGAATCATGTAGTCTGTTACTGAACAGCTAATATCCTTATCCGGTATTTTTCTTAGAATACTCATATGACCAAAGTCACTGTATTCCTTATTTGACAAGATTTGCATTTTTAGTGCATTTCTGGCTGCACATTTCCATATGAATATATGCAGTGGGGATAGTCCTACTATCGCTTCAATTGCGGTTGTGGGACAGTTTCGCGTGGCACCTGTTATAGACAAACAGGCCTGCCTTTGAAGACTTGCCAGTAATTTCTTGGCTGTTTCTTGTGTGGTTTTGGGCCACCAAACAAGGGACGCATAGGTGATGATTGGTCGAATCATCATTGTATACATCCAATGAATCATTTTGGAGTCAATACCCCATGTTCTCCCCAGGAGACTGCGACATGCCCACATGGCTCTGGTGGCTTTATCTATCACCGATTTAAGGTGAGAGTTCCAATTTAGTCTTTTATCCAGAACAACTCCTAAATATTTGACCTCATTGGAATAGTTTATATTTGTTCCTTCGACAGTAATTGAACCAAGGTCCAACTTATATCTGTTTGTGAAGGGTACAATAATAGTCTTGCTGGGATTTATAGAAAGTCCTTCTGCACGACACCAGTTTAGAATGAAATTTAATGTTTGATTCATAATGCTGGATATTGTTCTGTCGAATTTGCCGTGAATAATCACTGCAATATCGTCAGCATAGCCAATTACCTCCACGCCTAACTCACTTAGTTTGACTAGGAGGTCGTCAATAACCAGGGACCATAATAAAGGTGACAAAACACCACCTTGGGGGCATCCCTTTAATGCTTTGACTGAGACTGATACATCTCCTAGAGATGAGCTGATTTCTCTGCTTTCCAGCATTGCCTTTACCCACCCTATGGTCGGCTTGTCAATGTTTTTATTTTGTAATGCTCTATCAATCGAGCGATAATCTGTATTATCAAATGCACCCTCGATATCTAAAAATGCATATAAGGCGATTTCCTTAGAAAAATGAGCTTTCTCTATCTTTGATACGAGAAAGTGAAGAGCTCCTTCTGTAGATTTCCCTTTGTTATATGCGTATTGCGATTTATGCAAAGGTGTGTTCTTTTCTAGATTTTCTCTAATGTGAAGATCCAACAATCTTTCCATTGTTTTTAGGAGAAACGAAGTTAAACTAATAGGTCTGTATGACTTTGGAAGTTCACTGGACCTCTTCCCCGTTTTTGGAATAAATATCACGTTGACCTTACGCCAAACGTTTGGTATGTATTCCATACTAAAGCTATTCCTAAAAATGGCAACAAGTGGTTTTATTAGTATTTCTATCCCTCGTAAGAGGAGGGCTGGAAAAATACCGTCTACCCCTGGTGCTTTAAATGATTGGAAGGACCCAACGGCCCATCGTACTTTGTTTGGGGTAAAGATACGTCCTGACAGACTCCAGGATTTTTTGTTAGCCACGACCCCTTGGTCTGGTGTTAACTGATCCTCCCTCACTGTCGATGACGTATCTATAGATCCCGGGAAGTGTACTTGAAGCATATATTCCAAAGTATCTTTCCGATTTTTTGTATACGACCCATCTGGTCTTTTTAAAGTTGTAACACCGTTTGAGTGTTCCTTGCACAAAGCTTTAAGGAGCCTGGCGCCCTCTGGCGCTTCGATAATACTTTCACTGTATCTTCTCCATGACTCGCGTTTAGACTTTCTCAATTCTTTGTTGTAATTTGTTAGAGCAACCCTGTAGTCGTCCCATACCTTTGTATGTTTACAACGATTGAAAAGTTGTCTTGTTTCTTTACGCATTTTGGCAAGCTTATCATTCCACCATGGGACCTTTCTAGTCACATTACGTGTTTTGACTACGTTGCTTTCGTGGTATGCTGAAATTATTGTATCCCTTAGTTGAAACGCTGCCTCATCCAGTTCACCAACAGAACTTATGTTGATAGGCAGTGAATCAACCTTTGATACTAGTAATTCCTGATATCGTTTCCAATTTGTTCTTTTAGGATCGAAGACCTCATTTCTGAGATCCCTTCTGCCTGGTAGATCAAACCTTATGTGTAGATGGTCTGACAAAGAGGCTTCGTCAGACACATGCCAATTTCTCACAAAGTTAGCGATGTATGGGCTTGTTAGAGTAAGGTCTAGTACCTCCTCTCTAATAGCGTTAATAAACGTAGGTTTAGTACCTTTATTACTAATGTTTACGTTTTTGCTTAACAGATAATTTAAGAGAGACTCACCTCTATTGTTGACATCCGAGCTGCCCCAGATACGGTGATGCGCGTTTGCATCGCATCCGATCACGAACTGTATGTTCCGTGAGTGACAGTGCTCAATAAGCGCCTGCACCTCTACAGGAGGTATATCGTTGGAATCGCCCGGGAAGTAGGCAGACGCACAAACAATTTCCTGTGTCCCCTTTTCCGTTGCGATTTCTATTTGGATAGCTGCCAGATCCTGGCTGGCAAACTCTGAAAGTGGAAAGTAGTTAGTGTTATTGTCTACCATTATCGCAGCCTTTGGACGCGGGCAGTGATAATAAACCAACTTACATTCCTTGCTAGATAGTCCTTTAACTTGACCACCAAATACCCACGGCTCTTGTAGTAGAGCTATGGATATTCTTTCCTCGGCGAATCTCTTGCACATGGAGGCTGATGCCCCTGTGGCATGGTGCAAGTTCGCCTGTAGCACCTTCAATGTGCTCATTTGTGGCTATTTTCTGCCACAAGGTGCTGGAGCCTTGCGCCCCGAGGTCCCTTGTTTTTGTGGTCCTTATGACCCCCCACCGGCCGTGGTTTTGCTTGCTTTGGCACCTGTGTGTGCCGAGCTGCAGCGGTAGCCTTTTTCACGACCTTTATCGCGTTTTGTCGCTCTAACGCCGCTTTGCTTGTTGAGGGTTTCTCCTCTTCTTCCTCTTTGGGTGTCGTTTCATCAGTATGCCCAACAGCACTACTTACGGATGTTGCGGCAGGTACTTCTTGCGCGCCCAGTGGCTCTGCTGTACCAACGCTTTCCTCTGCCTTTACCCCCGCTTTATTGCTTTTGAGGATAAGGCGCACATGGCCGAAGCGATATGCAATCTTGCCTTTCAGCTCTGTTAGCCTACTCAGCGATTCGTCGTCAACCGCCATGATAAGGTGAAGTATGGCACCTTCGGTCGACCTTTGAATCACTTTCCAGTGTTTGGCTGCTAGATTTTTCTGGACCCCAAGAATTTTCTCGTTAGAGAGTTCAATACTCTGTGGGAAGAAACCCCTCACGATGAACGCTTTGGGAAAATCATTTTCCTCCACGAGCATCATTTCTAGCCCACATTTCTTCTTAATCAGATCGAAATTGCTTCGCATCCATTTGGCCGTGTCATTATTGGAGCAAAGAAACAGCAACCAACCGTTCCTGTGTATTGCACCCTCAAATACTGGCTTGTTATTGTCGTCGACCTCGATCATTACGTCAATAACCGTTTCTTGAATAAGAACCAATTGTTCTTTGTTAAACGGTGACTTAGCTAGATCAGAAGGGACAATACCCAGCCGAACAATGCTAGTCACTTGGCTAAAAGTTGGCCTTCCCACGTGCGAAGACGTTTTGGGTTTTTTGCCACCTGGCGTTTCTTTGGCTGACTCTTCCGAGCGCACTCTTTTCGCCGTGGAGGCGTTTCTCGCTATCTCCAGAGCCTTCTCTCTAGAGTGACCACTTGCCATCGCTTGCTTGAAACGCCTTTTCTCAGCTGACTTCATTTTGACGAAGCCAGATGTTAGGTTCAGTTTTCCAAGGTCTGAACCAATGACTGTGCATCCAGATTCTTCTGAGACAACACTATTGTTGTCTCCACACAGGGTGTCGGTATCAGAGGAGACCATTGACTCATGACCGGATTCTGAAAATTCCGACGTTGGCCTAGGAGCCAGGAAAGGTCGGTCATCCTTAGATTGTGTGGATGTTGATGCGGGGATTTTCTTATCAACAGCACCTGCCAATGTAGATGCTGTTGAAGGTTGACTAGGCGCATGTCCAACAACGCTGCGCGCAGCCGAAAGAGGGTTATTCAGCCCGATGGCTGATTCGGTCGAGTTGACCGACGACGATTGCCCAGCAGCAGATTCGTCGTGTTTGGTTTTTATTTTTTCATTTGGTTTTTCCATGTGATTCCCACGAGTGTTAGGGAAGTGAGGTCACCCACGGCAGAGCCCTTGTACCGCGGGAAGGCATTTAATTAAAACCGGAGGTCACCAGGTATCCGGAGTTCGCATATTCACGACTAAGCACCCTCTTAGCCACGCATCCCTCGGCATATGCTGTTCCGCCTTGGATTAGGAGTCTGTCTATCTTAGCCTTCTGTGTATTTGTCGATTAAAGCATTTGTTAACAAAATAACAAACTACGTCAACCAACAAATACACAGAAGTTTCCAGCCGTTACCGCGTGGAGGTGATAGCTCAGGCTTCCATCAGAGAGTCAATTACGGCACGCTCCAAAAAAAGCATGTTGTTCCCCTTAACTCACTGATGGCTTAACGGCCAATATGCGCACATAGTGCGGCTGGTCTTTTTTTTATTTATTCATTTACATTTTTGTGGAAGTGAGTGAGTTTTCATAAACACGTACGAAATTGAAGTGCTCCAGAAAAACACCAAAAAGACATCTTTAGCGAACGCCAAAAATTGTAAACTGGCTGAAAGTCGACGGGACCTGGGACCCTTCTGCGGACTCGTTGCTGACAATTCGAATTTTACACTTTTGGTAAAGTTATATTTATTTATATTCTTATTAGAAAAAACAAAAACTGCAAAAGGATTTTGACTGGAAAGCTTAAAGAAAAAATCACTCAAATTGATCACATCGGTAAATAAACAACATCAGCTGCTCTGTTCTGCCAAACTAGTGAGCAAAAGTAGAGTTGCCACATTCTTCAACACGAAAATTAACAAGCTACTGGCCGCTAGATGGTGCAACAAACGCCACCTCCAGGGGGAGGCAAACATTCTGAAACTCAAAAACTGTTACTTAAATTACAAGAACTAGAAAAATTGTGCATTTCTCTGCAAGAAGAAAATAAAGTTCTTAAAAGCGAATTGAATAGTATAAAAACTACAACTGAAAGGTCAACTACACCAATACTAACGGAAGTAGAATATCATACTGATGAAGAACAGCTTGAAAGAGAAACCAAATGGGTACACAATCTGTCCAAAAGAGCAAATAAAAAAAGAAAAATGGAATCATCCCCAGAAATCGATCCACCTACTCAAAAGGAGCAGGTTAAATTGCCAGAGCTACGACCACCGCCAATAATATTAACAAATCCAAAAATAAACCACCAACAACTTCAAAAAAAAACTGAAAGATAACATAAATAGTGATTTTATAATCAAGCTGATTGGCAAAGATATATATAAAATCAATGTCCAGAATGGAAGCGATTATAGGAAAATTACAAAAATATTTACTGAGCTAATGTTCCCATGGCACTCATACGAAAACAAGCAAACAAGGCAGATAAGGGTAGTGGTTAAAGACCTACATCACACATGTCAACCTGAGGATATCATTGAAGATCTGCAAAGACAAGGTTTAAAGGCTACAAACGCATATAGAAAATTGAAATGGAAAACCAAAGAGCCCTTAACCCATTAAATCCCAACCTTATATAAAACAATTTTTTTTTAAATGCGTTTATAAAACGTTTATTGAAATAGTGTAATTAAGCTCCTTAAAAAAAAAAACACGAAAAAAAATCATAGAAATGCATTTTTTGGGCTGTACCCAATCGAGTACAATGGGATAATATGTATATACATTGCCTGTATATGAAAATATGGAGTATTAAATAAAAAGACACTTTCAAAGACTTCCTTGGCTATTAGTTCGGTTAACAGTATGGAAGTTTTTGAAACATTCTCTCTCTACGCAAAGGGCTACATTGCATAACTCGCAAATCCATCGAATTCTTTGGTGACACTCCATGCACCTCAGCTGATTCGATATCCTTTTGGGAAAATGGTTATATGAGGAACCAGCTATTGATGCCGTTGTCGATTGTTTTGAAGATATGTCCCGGATATTATAATTGCGTAAATAAAATCGCACAATTTCACGTTGGTATTGCAACAAGTCGCATTGACTCTTACTTGCCATTTTATAAAGCTTCCATGCGTTTACTACGCACGAGCTTATCATTGTGGTGAAAAGAGGCCACCACCATTTCTTTACTCTAAACTTTATATTGTAGGTATTCAAAGCTTGGTCGTGGAGGTCAACTCCTCCCATTCCTGAGTTGTATTGCGCTATCAACTTCGGCTGATGGGCATTCACCTTGCGCCTCTCTTGTCGTGACCATCGTTCGACGGTATGTAAAGGTTCAATTCTATCAAAGTTTGTTCCCACTGTCACAACGCTATTGTCATTCCACGTCACAAAAAGTATTCCTGAGTCAGAAAACCTACAAAATTTGATACAAAACAACTATTCAAATAAATCATTATGATAAACTTACATAAAATCAAACTCTCCCTGTTGCTTCTTTTGTAGTTCTTTGTTCGTTTTCAGAGGACATTTTTTGGTCCGCTGTTCACGAACAGTCCCAGTAGCCTTAAATCCTTGTTCTTTTAAAATTCTAAGAAGGTCATATGACGTAAAGAAGAATCAAAAATTAGATTCCAAGGTTGGAATATCATCACGCAATATATTATCCTCTTCAATGTCATCCTTATCTGTGTCACAGTGGGTATTTGGCGGTATAATAGTGAAGTCGAAGTGACTACGGTCGCTTGTTTCAATATAGTCGGTGGCCGCAGAAAGGTTATGAAACCTCTTTCCGTAAAATGTTTTTACATCCATTACCAAATCTACATGAAATATGCACACAAAATATATATGAATGTTCCCACTGTACCCATGCGAGTACACTAGAATTTAAACTTACCGAAATGCAATTTTCCACAACTTTTTTCGTTTTTTTGGTATAAAGTATACAGATTATATGTATTATGAATATTACAACACTGAACTTTTTCCGTGATAACTTAGATTTTGTCAAACAGAGAGCTTATTGCAAACTAAACCATGAAAAGAAGAAAAATAGCAAAGGTGGACGCAAAGACAAGTGAATAACGGATAACGGGACTCAAAAAACAGAAGGAGAAACATGTGTATTCCTTTTCGACATTGCTCTGTATTATAAAGTGGTGAGTACATTTAAAAATTTGTAAGCGTTGGCTTTTGACGTCGTTTCGAAAAAGATGCTTTTTCTGTACTCAAGCGAGTACAATGGGATGGAATGGGTTAAACATGTTTACCCTCTGTTTTGACCCAAATGAAGACATAAAAAAGGTCTATGAGATTAAAAACATACTCAACACAATCGTAAAAATTGAGCCATTAAAATTATCTAGCTTAATTCCCCAATGCAAGTCCTGCCAGGGTTTTATGCACACCAAGAACTATTGTTGCAAGCCTCCAAAATGTGTTAAGTGCGCTGGTAATCATTCAACTCTTGAATGCAAGAAACCAGACAAAGAACCACCAAAATGCTGCAACTGCGGGCAAAACCACCCAGCAAGCTACAGAGGATGTCATGTTGCCAAGGAGTTGCAAAAGCTCCGTAACAAAAGCGGAGTTAAACACAAAGAAGAAACTGGCAAAAAACCCCCAACAGCAATACGTCAAGCATTAGCTATGCCAAAACACTCTGTAGAACCAAGAACGACTAAGAAACCAACACTAATACCGGGTAAACAAACATATGCAGACGTATCAGCCCAAAAGGAAAATACGACAGATAAAGATATATTGACACAAATTTTATTTAAAATTGAAAAGCAGTTATCCTTAAACCAGGATCTACTGAATCGCGTTGAAAAACTTGAGCAAATTATAAATGTCTAAAAACACAATAAGAAAAAGTTTAAAGATAATGGCATGGAACGCGAATGGAATCTTAAAGCACAAAAATGAACTTGAGCTTGTACTTAATCAAAAAAGAATTGATATTTGTTTAGTATCTGAAACTCATTTGACCACCCAAATGTACTCTACATTCAATGGATTTATAATGTATTGCTCAAATCATCCTCTAAACAATGCAAGAGGAGGTAGCGCAATTATTATTAAGAATTCGATTGAGCATTTCGAAGAAGAAAAGATCAGCTCCACTGAGTTTCAAGCGACAACAGTTGGAATCAAGTTTTGCAATTACCAACTGTCGGTAACAGCAGTATATAGTCCGCCGAGACATAACATAAAGTCTACAGAATACACACAACTTTTAAATAAACATAAAGGAAGATTCGTTATGGGAGGCGATTTCAATGCAAAGCACATTAACTGGGGATCTCGCCTAACGACAACTAAAGGTCGCGAACTGTGGAAAGCGGCACAACAATGTGGTTGTGAAATATTCTCAACTGGCAATCCAACATACTGGCCAACAGACATTAATAAGACTCCAGATTTGATTGATTTTTTCGTAGTCAAACAACTACCATACAACATCATAACTCTGGAGGATGGTTTAGATCTTAATTCAGATCATTCACCTATATTCATGATTCTTGATGGTGAACCAAAAATCAATGAAAGTAACCTGCTCCTTTCAAATAAATATACAGATTGGCAATACTTCAAGACTAAACTAGACACATATGTAAACACGACAAATGAAATCGATAATGTTGACGAAATTGAGAAGGAAACAATAAAGCTGTCAGCACAGATACAAAAAGCTGCTTGGTTAAGTACACCTGTAAGAGTCCAAAAAATTAATCGCCAAAGATATCCTTCGAATATAATTGAACTCATAAAGGAAAAAAGAAAAATCAGAAAAAAGTGGCAGTCGATTAGGTCTCCATCACTTAAAACACAATTAAACAACCTCACCAAAACAGTGAAATATGCTATTCAAGAAAATAAAAACAGAACTTTAAATATAAAGCTACAAAACCTATCTGCAGATAAAACCTCTGATTACTCTCTATGGCGGACTACGGCACATATGAAAAGACCAATTCAGCATAATCCCCCAATTAAACAGCCAAATAGCAACCAACCTTGGGCAAAAACCGATTCGGAAAAAGCTGAGTTATTTGCACAACACCTCCAAAAAATTTTTAAGCCATTTGAAACGATAAATAACACTTTGTTTCCCCATACTGTGCAAGAATCTGTTGAAATTACAAGTTTTACCACTGATGAGGTAGCAAATGAAATCTCCAAGCTAAAACAAAAGAAAAGTCCAGGATTTGACTTAATCACAGCCGAAGTGCTAAAGAACTTATCTTACAAAGCGCTAATCAAGCTCACTTTAATAATGAATGCATGCATTGAATTTAAATACATACCAATGCACTGGAAAATTTCTGAAATTAAAATGATCCCAAAGCCAGGGAAAAATCCCAACGAAGTCACTTCTTACCGCCCAATAGCATTACTCCCAGTCATCGGAAAGCTATTTGAAAAACTATTTTCCAAACGATTAAAGGATATAATTTCTAATAAACAATTAATACCATCTCACCAATTTGGATTTCGAGAAAAACATTCAACGATAGATCAGATACATCGTATAGTACACATCATAGAAGAGGCCATAGAAAACAATCAAGTGTGTTCAGCAATATTCCTTGATATCGCACAGGCGTTTGATAAAGTGTGGCACGAAGGTCTAATCCGTAAGCTCAGAGCGATGCTCCCATATCAATATACTTTGCTATTGGAATCATATCTCACAGACAGATATTTTAGAGTGAAACAAAGACAATCATACTCAAACATTAAAAAAATTGAAGCTGGTGTACCACAAGGCAGCATTCTTGGGCCAGTAATGTATTTGCTCTATACTGCAGATCTACCTGTTTCAAATACAAGTAAGATAGCCACTTTTGCTGATGACACGTGTATCTTAGCCTAGGGAAATAACGCAAATGAATCAACTAGAAAGTTACAGGCATCGATAGACGAAGTTGTCGCATGGACTGAAAACTGGAGAATCAAACTAAATGAAAGCAAGTCTGTTCACGTAGACTTTACAAACAAGAAAATAGCCTATAACCCAGTGAAAATATCATCTGCTACTGTTCCATATAGTAATACAGCAAAATACTTGGGCATGACTTTGGATGCAAAGCTCAAATGGAAAGAACATGTCAAAATTAAAGCAACTGAAATCAACTTAAAAATTAAAAAAATGAAATGGTTAATTGGCAGAAAGTCTACATTGTCAATACAGAATAAATTATTAATATACAACCAAGTAGTTAAGCCGGTATGGACATACGGCATTCAATTATGGGGATGTACCACTAAAACAAACATTGAAGCTGTACAACGCCTGCAGAACAAGATTCTCAGAGACATGGTCAACGCACCTTGGTATTTGCGAAATCACGACCTGCACAAAGATCTGTCGGTGAAAAAAGTCGCTGATATAATCCAAATTCTTGCAAGTAACCATGAAACTAGGCTGAAAGAGCACATAAACCCGGAGGCCGCAGAGCTTACCAAAACAGTCTGCACAAGAAGACTTCGAAGAACTAAGCCACGAGATTTAGTCGCCAACGCTGTATAATTGTTTGTAAAATATTTATAATTGTTTTTAAATTTCAATGTTAAGGATAGAATAATGTTACTTGTTAGCTTATGCTAGGCGTAATACCATGAAATGTATACAAATTTTATAACGTTTCAATAAAAAAAAAAAAAAAAAAAAAAAAATTTACTTTTTTTTTAATATGCAACACAAATCGTGGGCTATAATTTCGCATTGGATACATAATAAGTTGACAATATATTTTAAATCTAAAATTCATTCCTACAAAACTAAAACTAATACCTGCATTTGAAAATTTTGTATAAAGTTTGGATATATTCAATATAAAAAATTTGTATGGAGTTTTCTAAATCAAATATCCTTTATTTTTTAACGTTTTTATAAATTCATTTTTTTATTTTTTAGGATAAAATATAATTCTAAACAAAATTAACAAACAAATTTAATTTTTTTGTTCCACATTTTTGTGAATGAAATGGTTTTTTTTCAAATATGAAAGACACTTGGATTTTTTTCATTAGGTTAGGTTAGGTTATGGTGGTAGTTTGTCCATATGACCTCACAGGTCCGGTTTGATACCACTGTGCGACCATTTTGAGGCTCTTATGAAGCGCAGGATTGCCCTACAGTCCCCGCGCCAGATAGTTCTGAAAGAGAATTAAAAAAGTGTTTACCTAGACAACCTGCTCTGATTTTAGCTAAGGCTGGACAATTGCAAAGGATGTGCTCTACTGTTTCTTCCTCCTCCTCATCTCTACAACTTCTACAATATTCATGGGAGAATACTCCTAATCTCAAGGAATGCCTTCCAAATAGCCAGTGGCCGGTGACACAAGCCACGACCTTCGAGATATCATCTCTTGAGAGTCTCAGCAATTCCTTTGTCTTTTTCTTGTTTATTTGCGGTCATAGTAGCCTGGCTGTTACACATGTATCTTCATCTTCCCATGACCTATGGGCCTCTTGGATAATGAGGTATTTTATTATTGGTTTACTCGTGGCCAAAGGTATTCCAATGGTACTTTTATCACTGAGCAGTTGAAGAGCAGTACTTTTTCTGGCTAGCTCATTAGCTTTACAGTTTCTCTCAATATCTCTGTGCCCCGGAACCCAAATAACGACACTAATATCATTTAGGGCTACTCGGCATTCCTGTGCAACCTTTGATCATAGTATAGACGCATTCATTGATTTAATGGCCGCTTGGCTATCCGATAATATATTTATAGTCGTTTTTGTTAAGGCATGCTTATTTAGGTATGCAGCTACTTCTTTTATGGCTAGAACCTCTGCCTGATAGACGCTGCAGTAGTCTGGTAGTCGAACGCATAGTTCCAGTTCTAATTCTTTCGAAAATACTCCATAGCCAATTTTATCGTCTAGCTTGGAACCATCTGTATACAAATTTAATTCGCCCCTTCTCCATGGCCTTGGTGTCTGCCACTCCCTTCTTGACGGTATACTTGTCTTGAAGAGCTTGTCGAAGGTAAGCCTAGGAGTAGAATAGTCTATTTATTGTTTGTGACTGTTCAGTATGTGCAAAATACAGGCGTAGCCAAACCGCCGTTCTTCCCATAGCGCCATACTTTTGAGTCTAAGCGCCGAGATGGCGGCCACGTTTTTTCCTACGAGATTTAGTGATGGCAAATTGATTAGCACTTCTAGCGCTTTGTTTGGGGTAGTCCTTGAAGCACCAGAGATGCATAAAAGAGCTGTTCTGTGGACCTTACTCATGATTTTAGCGTACCCCGCCTTAAGAGTAGAAGGCCACCATACAAGTATTCCATATATTAAAATTGGTCTAACTACCGAAGTATATAACCAATGAGTAACGCGAGGTGTTAACCCCCATTTAATACCGACCGCTCTTTTGCAAGTAAAGTATATAATGCAACGTTGGCCTTTTTTTCCTCTTTCCTCAATATCAGGTTTCCATGTGAGTTTCCTATCTAATATGAGTCCTAAGTACTGGACATTATCTCTCTAAGGAATCTCCACACCCTTGAAATTTAGCGGGGAGATTATAGGAAGCCTATGTTTCCTTGTGAAGAGAATCATTTCAGTTTTTGCGGGATTTATAGCGGTACTCTCAGTCCAGCTCCTAAGCGTGGCCATGTTAGAGCGCAGAATGTCCATGCGGGTGTTAGGATATCTGCCTTTAACAGCAATTGCTAGGTCATCTGCGTATGTAGTGACGTGGCAACCCCCTCTCTCCAAGGTCAGCAGTAGCGAGTTTATCGCCGAAATTCAGAGGAGAGGGGAGAGGACACCACCTTTAGGTGTACCTCTGCAGACCTGTCTGCTTAGGGTAGTGCCTCCTAAATTTGCCGTTACTTTCCTTCTGACGAGTATTGCTTCTATTAGGGCAACAACGTGTGGTTCAACTCCAAAGTCTTCTAAAGCATCTACTATAGCGCTCGCCTTTCTATTGTTGAAGGCGCCTCCTACATATTTGAGGCGTGCATCTTGATGTTGTTCCACAAATGGAGGGACCTACAGATTTAAGCCGACTCCGAATGGCAAATGGTTTGAGGAGCTTTTCATGATAAACATTTTTCCACCAACCCGACAAGCGAGTGTAAGGTGGTTTCTGTAGATTTCCCCTTAGTGTAGGCATTTTTTTCATTAAAAGTGCAGAAAATTTAGTGGCAAAAAACTAAATTTTTTTGGTCCAAAGATACTCTATTTTTTAACGTTTTTATAAATTAATTTCTTTATTTTTTACGATAAAATATAATTATGAAAAAAAAATTACCAACAAATTTTACTTTTTTGTTCCACATGTTTGCGAAAGAAATAATTTTTTGTCATATATAAAAGAGAGTCGAACTTTTTTCATTAAAAGGTATTTTTTGCAGCGTTTTTTTAATTTCGTTTCTTTATTTTTTACGATTTTTTCTCAAATATGAAAGAAGCATTTTTTTGCATTAAAAGTGCAGAAAATTTAGTGGTAAAAAATTGAATTTTTTTGTTGCAAAAGTTTGGGGAAAAATAAATTATTTCTTGTCCTTCATAAAAGACAGTCGAATTTTTTTCAGTTTTTTCATAAGAGGTTGAGAAAAGTTAGTTGGAAAAATGTTATTTTTGGGATCTAAATTTTTGCGAAAGAAATTATTTCTTATTATTTTTGAAACACAGTCGCATGTTTTTTCTTATTTTTTTATTAAAAGTCGAGAAAAGTTGGATGGAAAAATGTTATTTTTGCATTCCAAATTTTCGCCAAAGAAATTATTTTTTATCATGTCTGAAAGATTTTCAAATTTTTTCCTATTTTTTCATTAAAAGTTGAAAAAGTTTAGTTGCAAAAAATTAAATTTTTTTGTTCCAAATTTTTGCGAAATAAATTATTTTTTGTCATACATGAAAGATAGTCGGATAGGATTTTTTTTATTTTGTTCATTAAGGGGTAACACCACTGTGGAAATTTAAAAAAATTGATTTTTTTTTTATAAGCTTAAAAAATTCTTTGAACCTTTTAAAATACAAAACAAAAAGTTTTATACGTTACCGAAGTTTATTTCATAAATATTTTAAGCTTTTAACCAAGCGTTAGTGACTGCTACCTAACGACTTCTCCAAATTTCCAAACTTTAAACGCGTTTTTCTCAAAACACGTTTTCTGAAATTGGCACGCAGCATAACTTAAACAGTTTTAAATATTTTTAATCAGGTTTTTCACTAAGTCTGTATAATAACCTTCTTAAGAGAAGAGCGTAGGGGATTTTCGATAGATTAATTTAAACGGTTGTTATAATTATTTAAGTGCCGTTTTTTTAGTCCAAAATAGAGTTTTTTCCTTCAAATGCTTGCTAATTCCACAAAAATAAATATTTTTTAAATCCCCTACGTGTTTCTCTAGCTATTCTTATCTAGATTAAGAAAAAATATGTTTCTTTGTTCCAGATTAAAATTTGCACCCTCTGTGCTGCGTGCCGCGGAGCTCCTTCTAGAGAAACCACATTACAAAAATGTCTCCAATGCCGCCATTTTGTAAAATTTTTCGATCAAACTTTGTAGTTTTGTATTTTAGTATATAAGTAATAACTTCCCAAATCAGAGTGATTGTTTTCCCTTTCCTTCTATACAAAAAAATTCTTTAAAAATCGTGTTTATTTTACGCGTGTACAGTGGTGTTACCCCTTAAAAGTTGAAAAAATTTGTTTTCAAAAAATTTAATTTTTTTCCTTCAAATTTTTGGGGGAAAAATTCTTTTTCGACCCATGAAAGACAGTCGAATTTTTCTCTAATTTTTTCAGTGAGAGCTGAGTCCTGGAGAGTTAGCAATCCTAAAAATTTTAATAGTGTCTTAGTTGCCTCGGTTTCATAATGATTAAAAGGTTAATGGCGAAGGTGTCTTTACCCGGAAGAGTACACGGCTGGTTAATGTCCTTGCAAGAGCAAAGGTTGAGGTGGGATGAACCAATAGAAACTTAATCGGATGTTGTAACACCTACTACAGCTGCCAAGTAAAGGGGCGTGTTGAGTTTGTGGTAAACAAAAGATATAGCTGTAAACTACTTTCGTTCACTCCGGAGGTCGAGCGTCTCGCGCCGATTCTCAGCGAGATTTTTAACATCTACCTCGACGAAACGATTACTTAGTGCTTAGAGTGCACTTTTTGGTCCTTGCTCTATCACGAAATAAAAATTCTTTTTATGGGATTCAACACGTGAAAGTTAAAGGGTGAGATCGCTACCCTTTAACTTTCAGGCGTTTCACACAGTAAGAAAAATCTATCTCCTGACGAAACCTAATCTTACGGACTGCGGTTCATTAACTTCAACGGGGACTGAAAAATAGTAATCTCTATTACCAAGCTCCACCATAAAAAGAACTATCAAACGACTTACATAGCTAGCTTACATATCGTTCTCCATACGATGTAGGAAAGTCATGTTGGGTACCTCCCGACGTCGGACTTACATAAACCACGGTGCTCAAAGGCACAGCGTAACAAATTAATGCGTTGATCAACGCCACAAATCGCTAAAAGCATTTACAGGATGGAATAGTCGCAACGGATGGTCAGCCGATTCGCCATTCGATTCTCTCTTCCGTTTTCAGAATGTGCTGCTGAATAAAATGACCATCGCAAGTCGGTTCACATGGCAGTTGGTTCTACGTGATCGGAATGATCTGGATTTGAGTCCGGCCAAGGCCTGTTACTTCAACAGCATTCCCCGTAATTGTATGGGGAATGTTTTTGCTGCTAAAAAAACATCAACACGCGCGAGCAAGGATGCCCATTTTTCTATCAATACGTATCGCTGCCGAAGAAGAAGTTGGATTCAAGGAGTGTAAATTACGTTACAAACTGCGCGTTCAATAGAATTACATTTGTTGATCTACATCTGTCAATTCTGTGTCCAAAAAAAATTGTGGGTCGAGGGGTATAGGGGTATTATTCGACAGGAGAACAAACACTTCTATGGGCAACACTAAGATTTGGTGCTACGAGAGCCGTTTAAGACTGTCACCGGGAGTTGAGAAGAAACGAGAAAGGCAGATACAGTAATAACTGAGTGTGAAGAACTTGAGATGCTGATCCCCAGGAGGAACTACCAAAACTATCAAAAGTTCGAGTAATGTCCCATAACTAAGAATTGCCTGGAGACTGACAAATTCTTCTGAAATTTGCGCGCAAGTCACTTGCAGCACGAAAGTGAGCTAACTGCCATGCGAGCTAACATGCCTTGTCTAGAACCCCATAAAACTAATACGGATGTAAAAAATTACGTTGAGTAATACGGCTAACTCCGCCATAAATGAGAAGAGCTTGTTCAAGATGTAACTGGTATCGGCAGCCAAGTCATTCTTGAATTTACAATTCTTAAGTAGCAGTGAAAGCCAGCATTTCAATCATTACTAATGCCAAATTATATTGAATCCTGACTTATGGGCCGGAACCAAGCAGAAGCCAATATTATTAGAGATCCGAACGAGCCAGTGGGGCTGGCTTGGTCAGGTTCTACGCAAGGGCCGTCATTCTCTGGAGCCCCAAAGGAAGCCGCAGACGTTGAAGACCAGCGAATAAGTGGAGACGAATGCTGGAGTCTGAAACTCGCACCATGCAGCTTAGCCTCAAAGAAGTTAAGAGGTTGGCGCACAGATCTGAATGGAAGAAATTCGTTCCACACTGAAACTGTAGGAATTTATGGTGATGATGATTGCTAGATGTAAGATTCAATGTAGAACCTTTCCTGCCAAGAAGACACTTGCTAATCACGCAACTGCGGAGTAAATCTGCCCTCGACGAAGTAATACCGACAATCTAAAAACGATTCAGGCCTTTCAATCCATCACAGTTGAGGTCAGTCATCTACAAAAATGAGTGCAAATCCTCTGAAGTTTCGGGGAAAATTCAGTCACTCAGGATTTGCTCACCGATTCAGTCATTTATGTTTGAAGATGTACCGGTAAAGGGGGCTCCGCAGAATGGGCAGTTGTTTAAGTAATATGTATATATAATCGTCAAGACCAAGGCTACTAGAGTTAACCACAATAAAGCAAGACCTATAATGGCTGACGCGTGTCCGGTGGAATTTGTCGAAAGCTTCTGCTACCTCGGCTCCACTATCACGACAGGCGGCGGGATAGTCTCCTCTGCAGGCGCACTAAACTGTGTTTATTCAGCTCATATGCGAAATCTGTATTGTTGTACTAGAGAGAAATATGGCTGGTTTTCAACATAATCACACATAGGCTACAATCTTTCGTCAACAAATGCATCCTCATCATCTGGCCGAACACCATCAGCCACGACGCACTGTGGAGAGCAACGAATGAGAAGCCAAAAACGGCGATAAATTGGTCACACGCTTAGAAAACCACCAGATGGCATCACGAGAATGGACACTGGACTGGAACCCGCAAGGGCGCAGAGGTCGCGGTCGGCCAAAGATCAGTTGACGAAGAGGTCGATGTTGCGAGGACTAGCAGATGCCGACATCTCATGGGACTGCGCAAAAAACAAACGGCTCAGAACTGTGTGCGATGGAAGAGTCTTGTTGAGTTCCTAAGCTCCCAAGACGAGTGAATAATGATAAACAAATAACCCTGTATTGGGTTTGTGATCGAGCTCCTCGTCGTATTTGTGGTGCGTGATGTTTTCCCACAAAGGGAGGAACTTACGTTCTATGGTATGCCGCCTCCCTATGGCAGATGGTTTTAATGAGCAGTTTTTTCATAGCAGAAATACACTCGGAGGTTTGCCATTGTGTGCCGAGAGTCGACCGCTTTTAGAAAAAACTTTTTCCATCATTTTGGTGTTTCATGCACGGAGATTTGAACCTACGCCCTCCTGAATGGTAGCCACGCACCAATCCATTTGGCTACAGCGCCGCTAATAAATAATATTTCCTTTCCTTGACTCTCTACTAAGTATTTATGTATAAGTATATTATTTCACATCTGTGGAACAACATTAAGACGCACACCACAAATAGGATGAGGAGCTCGGCCAAACACCCAAAAAAGGGTGTACGCGCCAATTATATGTTGTATATATATATATTATTTCACACCCTGTTAAATTTTTCTAATACCTAAAAAGCATTTCCGGTCTTCATTTATTCACCATTAAATTATATGGAAATATTTGCGAAAAATATGTGTCTCTCTATCTGGGTTTTTTCTTGTTTGCCTTTTACGTAAGAGTTCGAAAAGGGCGCCGACTGACAGCAGCGCCACAGCTGCAGATCGATGGAAGAAAGACAATCCGGAAGGATGTTGTAGGAGACAGCTTGAAAGCGTAACATATGCAAATCTCCGATTGCAAGCTCACCCCACTCCACACACACACACACGCAGCACTCATTCTTTTGCATTGCTCGCATACGGAGCCTAGCTACGGCTCACTCTCTACCCATTCCCTACCCAGCTGTTACACTTATTTTTCCACATTTTTTCCGCTTGTGAAAAGTTCAAAATTTTTTCCAAACCTTACACACATTACCCCAAATGACAAATGGCAATGCAATAGCAGATAGACTGGTATGCGTTCATGCAGCACACAGCCATCACCTTTTGTCCGACTTGCGGCTGGAGTTATGTAAGTATGAATGTATGTATGTGTGCATGTAGGTATGTAGGTAATAGCGGGTGTGGCACTGCTTCAAAGCATTGTAAATGTATGAAATTTCTATGGAACCTTTTGCATAGCTAGCTTTCCTCTATTTTCCGTTTTCATTTGTTGGTTTGTTTTTAATGGCTTTGGAATTTCTATGCTGCCTTTGTTGTTGCTTTTCCACTCACTTTGTTATCGCTGCAATGTTGTGATTTTCCGCACACGCCTTCAAAAACAGTAAAAGTTGCCCTCAACGCTTCTAGTTAAGATAGATGTTAAAAGGGTGCATCTTTAAGTTTTCTTCCTTCAGGCTGCTTGTGTGGGAGGTGGGCGGTGCGTTGGAAACTAGATAAGAATTTTATGGAAACTTTGCTTTTAAGCTGAAAGGGAAGAGAGGTGACTAGCACTCGAAGAAAGTTATGAAATTATGCGATGTGGAATTCCAAATATTAATGTAATTGCAGGAGGAAGAGAAAAATGGGGAATATTACGATTGTCGTTGTCGCTGCCTAGCGTCCAATGTGCGCCCAATAAGCCATCATCAATAGTTGCCGCCAAACGGGTGCAACCAGGTGTGGGTATCGTCGCATATTTTAACAAATTCACAGACATAAATATTGTAAGCAAAGTTAGACTGACTGTTTGTGATTTTCTAATTTGTACACAATTTTGAGGCTTCAGGCCTCACAAAATTTCAAGGATGAAATATAAAACGTAGTTTTTTCCAAAAGTGTAAAATTTTAAAAATTTTTCATAGTGCTTTGAATACTCGGTTTCGTAAGTGGTTTCGGAGATGTATGCTTTTCACGCAGCAATGAACTTTGTTGTGGAAAACAATTGGAAAGGCAAATCTGTATGTGTCTGCACCGACAGCAAAGTAGCGTTCATGGAAAAGTGCCTTAGACAGCCCTCCAACCACTTCAAGCGTAGTTGAGTCCTCTAAATCCAGGCTGAACTGTGCCAGAAGACATAATATCCTGATGTTAACATGGGTCCCGGGACACGTGGGTATCGCTGGTAACGAGACATCTGACTCCCTTCTGCAGTCATCAAAGCCACGGTTAGCAAACGGATTATTTCAACCCACAAGCGAGCTTGGCAGGCTGAGAGAGGCTGCAGATGGACAAAACTGATGTTGCCTGTCATGTCCGACCGACTGCCGCATTTCCTCCTGTCACTAAGCAGAAGCGACTGTAGGAAGCTGGTTGGACTGATGACGGGCAACTTTCTATGGGCGAAGCACATGAAAAAGGTGGGCATCTCAGTCAGTGCACTCGGCCCAGCATGTGGAGAGGAGGATGACTACTTTCCGTGCATCTACCCGTCCTTCGCTCGAATTAGGTTTGAGGTCTTTGGCACTGATTTGTTAAGAAGCGACCAGCTTGGTTTCTTGTCACCACAAGTTCTACTCAAATCTCTTCGGGGGTCGGGTAGAATTAAAGCAAAATAATAAGGGAACTCGTGTGCGGTATAATGGACTTAATGTTGTATGAGTGCTGTACTTGATAGTTTGTCTAAAAAAAAAAACAATGGGGAAGGCGCCTTTATCTGGCAAAATAACCGGCGAGTTACAGTACCCTTGTAAGAGCAAAGTGTGAGGTGAGATGAACAAGTAGAAACACCATCGATTGTTGTAACGTCTACTGATAAGTAAAGGGACTTGTCGATTTTGTGGTAAGCTTTCATTCACTCCGGCCGGTGAGCGTCTCTCCTTAATTCTCATTATCGATCACTTTTCTGAGTAGCAAAGATCATACATTAAGAATACCTAGCGCAAGTTGACACCGAGATGGTAGAAGGTCGTTGCTTTGTCGGCATTTACCTGCATCTTCACATGGCAAACCTTACCATTTTTGTTGATAGTCAAGCGGCAATCAAGGCACTGGCCTTAGCGCGCATCAAATTAAGATCTGTTAAAGAATGTAGGAGGTCGCTCTCGCTTATGCGACAACACAACACCACACTTTGTTGGGTTCCCGGCCACTTTGGAGTGGGGGGAAATGAAAGAGTGGATGAGTGTGCAAGTAGTGGCTCTGAGCTTGACCTTCAACGAGTGGTAGAGAATGTAAGATTTACCTCTAAATGAACTGTATACTGCGATCGATTTTTGCGCGATTGTGGAAACCAATAAAAGATGATCTTTGACTACTCACTGCAGTCCCCAAAGCGCTGTGGCTAAACCTGAATCTTAAAAGGAGAAAATGTCTGCTTGGATTCAACAGATCAACTACCAGCACCCTCACAGGTGTTATAACGGGTTATTGTACTATTGGCATGCTATCTAGTAGAATGGGTGTACCGGACAATAAATCTACCCGATCTCCGAAAAAATCTATATAGATCTTGTGGGGCCAAGGAACCAAGGTGGTCGCTTCTTAACACATCAGTAACAAAGACCTCAAGCCTGATTCGAGCGAAGGCCGGAAAGTGCGCACGGAAGTGGTCCGCCATCTCATCCTTTTCTCCACATGCTGGGCAGAGTGCATTGCCTGAGATGACTACCTTTTCGCCCATAGAAAGTGGTCCGTCATCAGTCTAACCAGCTGCCTACAGTCCTTCTGCTTAATGACCAGAGGATCTGCGACAGTCGGTTGGACCTGATAGGTTACATCAATTTTGTTAATCTGCAGCTTCTCTCAGCCTGTGGGTTGAAGTAAGCCGTTTGCTAACCATGGCTTTGATGACAGAGCAGAAGGTAGTGGCGAGACGGGCTCTAGGCCAAAAAAATTGTTCTCAGCGCCCATCCTAGCCCATAACGAGTCAGAGGTTTCAGTGAACAAACAGTCAATTATATGAATAAAGCGAGTTTCGAAATGGAGAGCTCCTCCACACTTTCCAACCATGTCGCCACGTCAATTGCATAGATTAAACTTTGCAGCTGTGCGCACTGCGAAAAGGTAGTTTATCAAATTATGAAAAAAAAGTAAAAAAAAAAACTATAAAGTTCGGGGCTAAGCCTCATACTGCCCACACCTGCTACTTCTAAATAATTGTAAACTTCCCAACTTGCTTAAGCCATCTGGGGACGGCTGTCTCCTTGTCGCCTTGACTTCGTTACACTTTTCGAAAAGCGAAAACTTTTGCGTGATAAGAAAAATGAATGAATGCGAACATAAACAACAACAAAACTGTTGCCACCGATGCTACCGATGCACTCAATATTGCAATGGCATACGAAAGAAGAATAATAAGAAGGAAAAAAAAAAACGAAACAAATAGTAGAAGGCAAAGAAGCAGAATAGGACTGCACAATGAAAGGAGCGGAGCATCTGACAAATTTCTATGCTTCCCTCACCGAAAAACGCAAAAAACTTGCTTACAACGAAAATCCTTCGCAAACACATACACACGCACATCCTCATATGCATGCACGCATACAAACAAACATTCTTCCATGCATAAATCATGTTGTTTGTTTGTTGTCGTCATCTTCGTCGTCAATGTTTTTGTTGCACTGTTGTTTACGTGCAGCGCCAGCAAAGAATGGCAATGCACAAAAAACACGCAGCTCCCTGCCATGCACAATTCGAGCAAAATAGGCAAAAAGCGGGGGTTACTGAGAATTTAAGTTGACTCTGCTCAGTGACTGGCAAAACAGCAGCGCTAGCAAAGATCAGCTGTGCGCTTGTTAACACCGGCAGCTCCCTCTCCTACTGTTGTACTCTCGTAGCAAGCCATGAGCGTGAGTGTTGTGCGTGTCATTGTGAAGCAGCGCTGAGCTACCAAAGGAAGTATGAAATAAGACTGTGGGCGTGGGCGGTGAGTGTTTGTTGCTGCCGAGTATGCCAGTGTGTCATTGTTTTGCATGTGCGTGTGTGTGTGTGCATGAGCTACGTCTATACTCCGGCGCCACAATTGGCGTCGCTGCTGCTCCATCGACTGCATGTTGCCCTCCTAGCACAGGTGAAGCGATAATCTGCGGAAAAGCTAAATGTGGCGGCGGCAGATAAAAACTACAGCGGTGTGAAAAAAGTGGCAGAGGAGAGAAATGTCAAATTGAGTGCATTGGCGATGTGCATACAGCGGCGGGACTCAATAGCAAAAAGTAAGAAGCATGCAATTCGTTATGCACACGTACGTGTGTATGTGTGTGTGTGTGTTCGTATACCTATTTATGGAGGTACACTTATTTATATATACAATACTTGTCTACTGCTATAGTCGTCGCCAGCGTCGCAAGAAAATACAAAAGGGAAATTAACTCAAGTGGCTGCAATTGTTCAGAAGACTTCCGTCCGCAGTGGCGGTGTTGTTGGCGCGCAGATGCTGCTGTCACAAATATATACGTATGTATGTATGTATTTACCCGTAATATCTGCAATAGCAGCGCGGAAAAGTATTGCCTTTGCGCTGCGCTAACGAGATTGACGACATAAAGACGCAGCCACTGCGTCTACGGATGATTGCAAGTGCGCTTAAGCTTGCATTGGAAGCACCGGCGTCGCTGGCCTATTGATAGACTATCGAATTTCAAGGTAAAATACGTGATTGCCAATTCCTTCATATTCACTTCGCTATGCGCTAGAAAGCACACAATAAAGGGGATAAATCGCGAAACGTTGCCAGTTGTGGGAGGTGGAAGGAGGAGCTGTCGGCAATGCTTGAATATTTCAATGTCTGGATTATTTAAAAGAGCAAAAAAAAGTGTACAACTTAGCAATTTATTTGTATAGCTATTTTAGAAACTTAATTTTATTTTAAATTTAATTTAATTTATATTAAATTTAACTTATTTTAAATTTAATTTATTTCAAATTTAAATTGATTTTAATACCCACCGACGAAGTTTCATCAAATTATGCAGGTAATTTTTTTATGAAGTGGAAGACTTCATCACTGCAGAAATCAGGGATGTTCGATAGTTTTTGAAAAACTCAAGTTGGTTTTACAGGGTCCGGCGCTCGCAGTGTAACCAACTTCGGACGGGCATCAGCTGTCTGTTAGTTGGCTAACTGACAGTCCAAAGTATTGTTTACAAGCGCGCGGAAGTATTTTGCCGAGATTTACGCGAAATAAGAGAATCAGTAATGGATTTCAAACGTAAAAGTGTGATTGCGTTATATTTGACTGGAAAATCACAACCAGCGACTGTTCGTGTGCTCGAGCACCTTAAAGTAAATAAAGTTTTTGTTTATCGCACCATTACTCGTTACAATAGTACGGGTAGCATCGCGAAACGTCATAGAGGTGGCCATCAAAAGACTCCAACGTCACGTGAAGAAGCGACTTGAGCGAAGTCACCCATCACTGACGAAGTGCCAATCAAATGGCGTAAGAAAATATTTGACCGTAACATCCGCCGCATACTGAAAAATGATCTCAAAGGCAAGCCTTATAAGATTGAAAAGGCGAATGGTCTCACACTAAAGCAGCAACAAGTCAAACTTGAGAGAGCGAAGGAGTTTGCTGACAAGAAAATTTTTCAAACTGAGCAATTAGTAAACTCCCAGGGGTTTTTGACCGACCGTTCATACGAGAATTTGAGTCATGGAATGGCCACAAGGAGATATCACCCGCCACAGGTAATGGCTTGGTCCGCTGTGACCGCAGATGGGCCCTCTGGAAATTATATCGGGAAAGTATTGTGGAGGTTGCTTTGAAGTCGTGGGCAGACAAATATTTCGACGACAGACTATGGACGTTTCAACAGGACTCGGCACCGTCTCACAAACCTCGAGTGAACCAAGAATGGCTAAAAAACAACGTTCCGGACTTCCTAACGTCCACACAATGGCTCTCAAATTCACCAGACACGAATCCTATGGATCCTTTGCTCTTTGAGCCATTTTGGAAAGTAAGGTCCTAGTCAAGAGGCGCTGAAAAAAACCGTTGTCCGCGAGAGGGCCAAAATACCTGCACGTCACATTCGGGTAGCTTGCGACTCATTTCTGGGCCGCCTCAAGGCCGTAGTCAAGGAAAAAGATGGTCATATCGAGCAAAAGTGAATTGATTCTTAATTTTGTATTATTTTCACACATTTTTTACTTTGAATTGAATACTCGTAAAAGTAATTTTCCAAACTAAATTTATGAGCTTTTTAATTAGTTACTCTACGAGTGCCGGACTCTGTAGTAGAAATCGGGAGAAGATCTCCATGCAGCGCCCCAATGGGTTATGGGCTTGGCTGTGTCCCATAGTGGGCAACCCCTATAACAACCTAACCTAACCCAATTAGGTCTCTCCTTGATTTGTGCGGTCTCAAATCCTAAAGGTTTTTAGATTTGCAAATGCGTGCAATTCATTAAGATCAGAATATAATGGAAATTTTAAGTTAGCAACCTCCAGAACGCTGACTTTCCTACTTAGCCCAAAGGAGCACTTGTTGGCTTGCTCGCCGATTAGAAAGTACGCTTTCTAAATCATACCTGACCATAGCAATAAACAGGCTCTCGAGTGTACGAGAAAAAAATTCTGTAGGAGGTTTAGGGAATTTTCAGGTTCGAATTTAGAACTTGCCTTCAGTTGGTGTTTCATATGGAACTCTTCAAAATTCGCTTAAATGGCTACTGCGCCAAAAAAGAAGAAAAGGAGCTGTACAAAACCGACGTTTTTGACTACTATTACGGATGGCTCGAAATTGGACGGAAGAGTTGGTGGGGGGTTCTCCGTCAGCCGGAGCTCTCCATCAAGTTCAAATTTAGGCTTCAGGACCACTGTAGTGTTTTCCAAGCGAAGATAACCTCAATTAAAGAAGCAGTGAATTGATTGCTTACTTCTTATTAAAGGACGTAAATATTTATTCCAACAACCCAGTGGCAATTAAAGCCTTAGGCTCGTTGTTTGTGCGTTCAAAATTAGTCGGGAAATGGTTGACTTCTTTCTCGATTGCGTCCGAATGCTTCGATATTAAGCTCGTTTGGGTTCCCAGTCACAACGGCATAAAGAGAAACTGCTGCGCTGATGAGCTGGCTGGGCAGGCGACCCTGGATACGGATTCATGGCAAAACGAGAGCATTGGGATGTGAACGTGTGGTCTATTCCTGAATAGATGGGCCTCGCGTCAACTTAGCAAGCGCTGGGCTAGGGCGTAAACGTGTAGAACAAGGCATCCTTCTGGCCATGCGAAGATGGGGGAGCTGAAGAGAACTTCTAAGGCTAACAAAGACGAAGGTCTCGAATTGGTATGTATTCGTATGTATTCTTACCGAACATTGTCCGTTAGGTGAATTGTAACGTAGTTGAGAACGGGATACTAGACTATTGACCATACGAGACTATAGTGGGCTTTTACCAGGTTCGTAACATCGCTTACCGATTTCATTCAGAGAATCCAATCAGCACTTCCTGTATGAATGCCCGGCACTCCGCTTAATTTTTGGGCCGTAAAATAAGAAAAACGTAGTTGGGAATATTGGAGAATAGAAAACCTGAAAAAATTTAATTTAAGAATAGGACACGGGATGATTAAAGGTTAGATTATAGGAAAGTCAAATTACTTGTTCAAAGAAAAGTTTTCTACGATGATGGATGAGCGTTCTTTGTTGATGGAGTTATAACTTTTGGCGAGTTTTTGACTAAGTCAGCTGTGTGTACTAACATCTTTGAGTTCCGACGATATTGATCGCCTTCCCTTTTTTGGTGGATGCTTCGTTCTGAAATCTAAATCGTGTATTTCCAGAACCTAAGATGCACCAAAGTTTCTCTCACACCACAAAACCGACACTGTTTCTCAGGGATAGCATGGCGTAGTCCAAGATTATCCACCGGACAGGCTTTGTAAGGAGCGGACTTTTAAGATACAAGCTGCTAAAGCTGCGTGAACGAGCTGCCAGGCGAAGTATTCCCTAAACGAAGTATGGCTGGCTGCGCGAATATGGGTAAATTCTTCTGAACTGAGATGGGAACTGCAGATGAGTTGGCATGGAAGGAAGTTAAGCTCAAGCCAGTCAACTCTTCATTACACCCTCTACTGTATCTTCCTATAAACTCCAACTTTAACAGGAAAATCATACTAAATGAGCCATGGAACCTACGTGATGGTTGAAGACAGATCTGTCTAGGAAGATCTTGAGATCCAATCTTCCTTGACCAACTCGCATATTGGTAGGTATCATCAATTGACACTGCCTCATGGAGACGCACTACAGGCCGATGGGCCTCCCTTCCTTACAACAGATGTGAAGCAAATGAGACCAAATTGCAATTGAGAAAAAAATTTATCATTTTACACAAGTGCACCACTTTTCATCCTGTGTAGAACGGCAGCCGTGGTTGCCATTCATCATCAAACATAGGAACTCTCATATGAGGCTCTATAAAATGTGTCAAAGAAGTTTGGTTGTTGAATGTTTGCAGGGACCAGCTGGTTAATCATGAATATCAAATGATCCTGGATGCCAAATTTACAAAGACCTTACGATATTTACTTGAATGCAATTTGTAAATGAAAAACGTTTATTTAAAAAGTTCAAATGCTTTTATTTTGGTACTCGAAAGAAGGTTACGGCCCCCGTAGCCGAATAGGTTGGTGCGTGACTACCATTCGGAAGAGCGTAGGTTCGAATCTTTGTGCATGAAACCGAAAAATGAATACACAATTGTCTAACAGCGGTCGCTCCTCGGCAGGGAAAGGCAAACCTCCGAGTGGATTTCTGCTATGAAGAAGATCCTTATAAAAACCATTTGTCATGCTGAGTCGGCTAAAAGCTTTAGGTTCCTCCTCAAGGCATACGTCAGAAATAGGAGGAGGAGCTCAGGCAAAAACCTATCAGAAGTGTAGGCGCTAATTACACAGGCCGACAAAATTTAACCAACATTCAGTCCCAGAAACCAGACTATATATTTCCGAAGGTTTATGATGCGCTGAATCCAAATCTGGCCTCAGAATTGCTCTATCAGCTCTGGTTTTCGAGATATCCTAACCTAAAAGTGCAAAAAAAACCCATTTTTGCCCATATTTGAGGTTATGTAGCCTTGCAGATGTTTTCTTTCACTAAAATTAAAGGATGGCATCTTTAAATACAATCCTTCTTTTTTTTTCAAATGGGGTTTTGTTTGCTCAAATATCATTTTTTTTCGCAGAGATATCGCATAACCTCAAATATGGGCAAAAATGGTGTTTTTTTTTTGCACTTTTAGGTTAGGATATCTCGAAAACCAGAGCTGATAGAGCAATTCTGAGGCCAGATTTGGATTCAGCGCATCATAAACCTTCCCGTGTGGAGTTGCCTGATCTCCCATCGGGCGCGTCCCAGGTGGTGGATAGGGAGCCCTGGCATCACAAGAGTGGCCTTCCCTGTTGGGGTGGGTTCAACACTCGTGTGATGACTCAAAGTTGGCATAGAATCAGGGTGCCATCCGCGAACCAAACTGGCTAGGGAGGAGTCCCGAAAAAAACCAAAAAAGGTAATGGAAAACAAAGGATCTATTACTCCAGGTGGAATCCACACAAGTGGCAATCCACCCGCTTCGGCGGCAGGGGCATGGATTCTGGAGGCCCCAACCATTACCCAAGTCTCTCAGCTCTACGAGCGAGAGCGCATCCTGGAGGAGACGGGGGTTGCTATCGCAATCTCCTCTCCTTCAGAGTCTGAAAAACGTTTCCCTGCTTCTGAGGGCCTGAGTTGTGAGGTCTCTTCGGTGGCTGCACGACCTCCCAAAGAAGCAGGGAAATCGAAGAGCGCGGCAAGGAGGAAGAGAAGAAAGCGGCGGGCAGAGCTCATGCGGGAGAAATCCTCATGTGGCTCCGCCGGCCCTTCTGTGTCTGTGTCTTCCAAACGACCTCGGTCAGCGGAAGTGACACCCACGGAAGCTACCGAGTCTTCGGTGGGCACAGGCACTCCCAAGTTGTCTCGCTCTCGAGGCAAGCGGAGAAAGACGGCGGCTGAAAGCAGCACACCTCCCTGCCCTGCGGTTGCCGCCAATGACCGAGCCACGACCCCCCAAGGTACGAGCTCGATCTTGGCGCCAGTCAATGTGGCGGGAAAAGGTTCTGCTGAGCCACGTCTCTATCGGCGCCTCGACAAAAAGTCCAGCACAGCTGTCTGCCCGGCGAAATCTTCGTCAGTGGAGGATCGGGAGCTGGACCTTCGCCCAAGCACATCCAAGGGTGCGGCCAAGCCATCCTATAGCGAGAAGGCTGCTGGCCCACGACCTGTGGCTGTGATTGGAAAACAGGGGCCCGACCATCAGCTGACGGATGCAGAAATCAAATACTGCAAAAGCCAGCTGATGCGTCAGGTTATTGCCTCCGGTCCGGAAGCCAACGCGAAGGGCTATGAGACAAAGGACGGCACCATAAAGGTGACGTGCGCGTCTCTGGCCAACTTCGAGTGGATCAGGACCGCGGTCAATAACGTGCCCCCCATGGGGACCACTCGCTTCGCAGTCTACAGCGAGGAGAGTGTACCCCTCAGGAAGGCCATCTGCTGGATTCCGGATCCAGACCTGTCTACGGCGGATGTCCTATCCTGTCTACGTGCCCAGAATCCGGGCATCAACACGAGGCTTTGGCGAGTCGTCTCGTACACCAAGAGTAAAAACCGGGACGGGAAGGAAGGTGCTACTCTTGTGGTGCGAGTGGACGAGGCCAGTGTTGATGTCATGGGCTTACGGTACGGGAACCGTCTGAGTCTCTTCCTTGGGACGGCCAGCTTTCATGTCTTTCCCAAATGATTGACTCGGACGACTCCTGTAGCTATCGTCCCTTGACGGTGACGCAAATTAACTTGCAGCATTCCAAAGCCGCTACTGCACTACTAAGTAGAAGGCTTTCCCAGCTGCACACATTACCCCACATAACAGCTGTGCAAGAGCCCTGGGTCTTTAGGGGCCGTCTCTGTGGCTTAAGTGCGCTGAAAGGGGCCACATTACTATATGACAGGAGTTCTAGCAGACCTAGGACCGGTCTTATAGTATCATCCCATCTCACTGTGACGGGTCTTGAGCAATTCTGTTGCCAAGACCTGGTAGCGGCTGAGGTGTGTTATAGAGGTAGACGCGGATGGTCGAAGTTTGTGATTGCATCTGCTTACTTTCCTTACGATGCTCTGGACGGGCCACCACCCGGGAAGGCCACTAGTCTCGTGAGGTTCTGTGAGCGGCGCAGTCTGGGCCTCATCCTATGTTGCGATGCTAATG